>JAGDQP010074574.1:0-10255 GCA_022664845.1 Lepisma saccharinum | reverse complement strand
GTTGTTTGAAACTCATTTTCCGACCGATGTACACAACACACTGACAGTTGAAACGCAATAACTTTGTTGCCGTGCATCCAAATGTCATGACATTTATACCAGTTGTCAATGAGGGACTACGCCATCTACCGGTAAACTATTACAACAGATGGCACTAGTGGTACTATTTGTTTTCAACAGTTCGGTTTCTTTCGGAATGGAGGGTGTAAGTGTCCCAGACAACATGTAATGCCAATGTTTTCTCCATTTCAATTTTAATTTGCTTCAAGAAACACATATAAAAGTAGTCTTCAAATGTTATTGAACCGACCATAGGAGTCAGAAAATGTATTAAGGCTCCACCATTCCAAATAATAGCATGCTAATTTAAAGGCTCGGCTGAAATGACATCGGTTGCTTCATTGGCCTGAACCTCATTACGGAGGCACACAAGACGTCAGATTTCTTGGAACGGTACATCTTGTCAACGTTACTTGCAGTTGAAGGAGGGTATTCTTGAAATTCATGAGCAAAGAATTCTTCCATATTACATTTTCTTGATTGTGTAGCTATGTACATTTGGCCCAAAAGAGAAATATTTCCTTTTAACATTCTCACTTTCCTTTCTTGTACCCGCTTACGCTTTGGTGTTTTGAACAGCAAAAAATATTTTTCTGTATTAGAGTGTCAAATGGTTTACTAACGAAACTGTCATATTGTTGTTTACCTTTATCAAAAAGGATTGACACTGATTCTTTGTCTTCGCTAACGTCTCATTGAAGATTCACTAGTTCATTGCCGAACTCGAGAAATGGATTTCCATTCTTCCGAATCGCTTCAATCATGTTCTTCACATCACATAGAAAATCTTCTTGTCCTCTTGCAATTTCATCATGATGAAAGTAGTCACACTCGTTATATTCATTGTCTTCATACCCAGAAGAAATTTTAGTCTTCAAGTCGCTTATTTACTTCAGGAGCAAACGTAGACCAGTTCAGAAGAGCAATTGGGTCCTGAGTTAAGCCAATTATTCCCCCCTATTCCCTTTAGTATCTTGTTTAGCTGTTCATGGCCTTGATCGATTGCAATGGAAGAGAAATGTGTCTTAGATCTATTAACACTGAACCTTCCAATCTTGAAATCATTAAGGACCAATTTTGGTAATCGTTTCATGTCATTAACATGGATAGGAACCCACCTGGCATAGTGGTAGTGGTCATATGCAAAAAAGAGACCTCCGAGATGTTCCAAGGCTGCAACATAAAGTTCAAATTTTCCCTCTCTATGAGTACGTACAAAGATCAGCAACAGAGCCTCTAATTCTATAACATTTTTTTTTTTTTTTTTTTTTTTTTTTTTTTTTTTTTTTTTTTTTTTGGTGATACTTCTTCGTAAGCTTCATTAAGGAGTGCCTGCAGTGCTACGTATGTTATCTGATGTGCGTATCTAGCCTTTGTGACATATATGGCTTTTAGAATACCATCTGCGATTCCTTGAGAGGCTAAACCAGCTTCGACAAGAGCTTCAATCCATCCTGATCCCTGCAAGATATCTCCAATCGCCTTTGCACTGTGTTTTTCTGTATGAAAGCCTCCAAGCATGATCCCAATATCTTTAAGAGAATCATAGCTTCACTGAAGTCTCTTCGTTATACCATAAATTGGATGATCCCCAGTTATCACGGGTATCTGGTCTGGATTTAAATTATGTATGGCTTTCTTAACCAACTCCATTACGTGAAGAATCATTCGTGAATCACTATACGATTCTTTAAATAAAGGGAACAATCCACTAATGTTTGGCTGCACCTTCGTTACTAATTTCTTATGATAGGCTGACCAAGTAAATTCAGCACTTAATTGTTCGACTTCTGTATAGTTATCAAGTTGTGAGATAACATACTTAGCCCATTCTTCCTCTTTTTGTATCTCCTGAGAAAGAGTGCTACATTCGGTTTCCATTGTTTCTTTCTTTAACATAGCTGGAGCAGACTTCAAACATCCTTCAGCTAGTTGAGGCAAGGTTGTAAATTCATCTGAAAGAATTAGATTCTTGGGACCACGAGCCATGAGAGGAAAGTATCTCTTAACCCCGTCATTCTCATTGTACCTTGCTTGGAAAAGTGATATTGCACTTCCATGAAAAGAATCTTTCGAAGTTCCAGATGATGGATAATGGTCGATGTTATCAACAGCTGCAACAGTAAGGAGACCATAACGCATTTCTGTGGGACATACCACACCCTCAGTGTCGAACTGTTGTAGCACAGAATCACCCATTTTTCGCTCCAGATACTTTACTCTATTGTAGTTCACTGAAATACCCAGGCTATGTAATACATTTACCAGATAAGAACTTTTGAACTTTGAGTGAATGAAATGGTAAGAACCGCGCAAATATTTTGGCGCCCATTCTCTTCTTCTGACCGACATGCTGTGGCGTTGCCAGATCATAAACGTAGTTCGCTAACGTTGTAGCGCAAAAGTAAACTAATCTTAGTTTCCTCTAAAATGAAAAATAATATTTTCATTCACTTTCTATTATTTGTAATTAACTTACATTACTTTGGTGCAAAGAGCACGATTCTTTTTAATCTCCTTCCTGTGGGAAGTTATACGAATTTAAATATTTTACTAGAATATTGCCGGCCATATTGATGACGTCATAAGTTTAGGTCTATTAAAATGTCACTTCTCCCACCCTATATTATTAACTAGGTGACCTAAAGAATAAATCTACAGTGGTGGAGCATCTTTAACTCTTATTTAATGATACAAGTATAACATACCTATAAATTACAGCTACGAAGCCGCCACATCATGCCTCATATAAAATCACATAACTACCTTATATGAAATGATACAGAAAATATATTGGTATCGTTTTATAGATCATAATAAGATCTACATTTTTTGTTACTACAATATTTTCAAAATTCTTGATAATTACGGAGTTATTCAGATTTAAAATTAAAAACGAGTGTCAAAAAATACTTTTCTCAAGTTTGCTTCAATATATCTCAAACATGGCACCATATACAGATACTACAACTAATTGTGTATAATTTGCAGTTAATTTACTTTACTTTGGGACAGAAACGACGGTTTTACCTCTATTCTGTGGGAAATTTTAAGCGTTTAAAAATTCTATTGGAAATTTTACGGGTGGCCATGTTGATGACGTCATAACTTTCGATCTACTGGAACGCCAGTTTGCCCCCTCCCCTCTATTGTTTGTGTATATGACCCAAAGAATGGATCTGCAGTGGTGGCCAAACTTTTACACTCACGGTAACTCCCAACTCAATTTAACATAGGAATTCATACCTACTATTACAACCTGTCACGTCAGAGAATGTACTGTATTTGTAGCTTCGATTATGTTAATATCAAAATAAATGCGCATGCAAATGTGAAAAGTAAGATGTAGCGAGTGCCATATGATCATACCAGGTCGAGTGGAAGATGTAGTTTGCCTTGTTTTTGCTTCACTACGGCTCTGCTGAGCAGTATTGGTGTTAGTTTCAATGGTTACCAGGTTATGCCACAAGTCTCGTAACAACCAGCAGTAACAGTTGAAGTTGACCTGTGAAATACAGGTCGTGTGGAACGTGGTGGATAAGCTAGTGTTGAATGTCTGTGACATAGTCGTGAATAGCACATATTGCGACAGTGTCCAATACAAGTGTGTTTCGTAATGAGCGCCTTCGTGTGAAATACATGCGTCTTAGTGTCGAGTTCCAGACAGTGGACAGTGTTGTGTGCTGGAACACGGAACGCTTTACATGGAGCGAAATGACAGTTATGCACCTTGCATATGCTGCTGCGCTTGGCAATGCGCGTGAAGCCCGTATAATTTATCAGGAACAGTATCCGAATAGAATCCTTCCGAACCGTCACATACTTGGTGCAATTCATCGGCGCTTGCGAGAAACAGGTTCATTTCGTTTCAATAGACATGACACTGGACGCGGGAGGTCACGTACTCCAGAACTGGACGAAAACATTCTTCGGAGGTTTGAACATGACCCGACACAAAGCACGCGAACTGTTGCTAGACAATTGCATATTGACTGACGGCTGGTTTGGAACGTTCTGCTCGAGAACCAGTTACATCCGAACCACCTACAAAGAGCAGCCCCTCCGATAACAGGGCTCCCCCCTCACAGACAAAGCTTTGCGTTATGGTTCTTGGACAAGTGTATGGAGATGCCTGATTTTCCGTCATTGATCCTGTTCACCGACGAAGCGTATTTCACTAGGGAGGGGTGTGTGAACAGCCCTAACAGTCACATTTGGGCGCACGACGACCCACACGGGACGTTTGTTCGCTATGAACATCGGTTTGGTCTCAATGTGTGGGCAGGGATCGTGGGCGAATGTTTAATTGTCCCTACATACTTCCAGTGACGTTAAATGAGCACAATTATCGCATATATTTGGAACACGTGTTACCAGAATTACTTGAAGATGTTCCATTGCGTATCCGTGCAGAGATGTGATTCCAGGATGATGGTGCGCCAGCGCACTTTGGTGCCACCGTTCGCGAATATCTTGGAGTAACGCTTGGAGTAAGGTGGATTCGATGAAACGGGCGGCTGTTGACTGGCCTCCACTTTCACCTGATCTGACCCCACTGGATTATTTTCTGTTTGGCCATCTAAAGAATTTGGTTTACTCTCAACCAGTGGAGACTGTGGAGGATCTCGTAGCCCGAATTTCTGTGGCTGCAGACACTATCAGGTACATACCAGGAATCTTTGCACTAGTGCGCCAGTCCCTTCGGAACAGATGCACTATGTGTTTGAATGTGGAAGGTGGCAATATTGAACCGTTGTTGTGATTGCGCAAGGATTGATCACAAATGTATCAGTACTTCCTACTCACAGCTTTAGTGACATGGTGTGTTCCTTCACTCACCACCACATATTTTGCAATTCACAATATGGACATTCAGCATGTGGATTGATTGCACTCGTTTATTGACTTTGGCATTTCTAAGGTTCGCAACGATATACCTACGTGTTTCAGACGCTTTCTGCGTTAACTTACTGTATTGAGTTTCTGTTTTTTGTGTTCCCCCCATAGTTTATATACGTACACGATTGTCCGGTTGTCGATAACTTGTACACTACCTACTTTCATCACGTTATTGTTGTTTTAGAGGTCGTTATCCCGAGTTTGCAACGCTGCAGCCTGTGCATCATACGCTGATTTGCTTCTGCATTGCTTCGGATACCGAATGTCGTGCCATTTCATGTCATATCAGTTAATGGTACGTTGCTCCTGTGACCTCATAGACATACGCTTTACCTTATTCCATTACGTTCCTCAGTACTTATTTTTGTGACTTCCCTAATTTCAATTTAACTTCTATGGTTTCTTTTCGCGCTATTTTCGTTATATTTTGTAACGTTAGTCACTGCTAGGGCTAGCCATTTGCACCTTTGTATCTCACACACTGCGCACTGTCGGTCCCATATTTACAAGTTTTGCTAGTCTTGGAATTGTACATCAGCTCACATTTCTCACGGGACTTATCCGCAACCTGTATTTGTGTATGTATTTCACCGCGAAAGTGAATCGATTGTGGTTTGCCGTTGCCTCTCATTCTATTGCTATGGCGTCACAAGCACGAAACATGCAGTTTCACATGGATTACCAACCATTACGTTCAACGTGGCAACATGAACTACAGTGTGAACTCGACCTGTTGATTTATCTACAAAGGTGGAACATGTATTCATGCACGGGGTGGGGCGAACCTACTTTGGCACGACTCTCATCGGGTGGAATCTCCACCCACCAGACCCATTGTCGAAAATACCAGGGGACTTCCACAGGGACCTGTTGATACCTCGTTGACACCCAAAATCACTTATGGCCTACCCCGGAAACACATACCACACACTGCCGTGTATGCGCACTTATTCCTTGCACAATTGTATGTGATGTTGACTAATCATTTTCGATGTTGGAGTAGATACATCGTGGACATGAATTATTGTCTCACTGTTCAATAACCGACAGTATTCCTTGCTCAATGTCCTCATTTGAACTCTGGTGACTGCCCTCCTTTACATTCATTTTTTAAGTGTTGTCTTTTCCACGCCACGCTTACATGAGTGCCGATCTTTCAAATTACACACACACACATTCTGTCTTGAAGTTCAGAAACATGTTACTCGTAAGCCATAGCCAAAGAAAGTAGGGTATTCTCATACGTTCTCTGACTTGACAATAGGTCGTAATAAGGATGGACATGAAGTCTTTCCTTTTCTAATGAAGTATATAATCCCCGTCACCCAACCACACAATAACATTACTCTCGCTCATGACAGCTAAGCTAACCTTTCGATACAAATGTATATTTCCTGCCCCCGGTTATAATGCAACCACTCATAGTTACACAAAATCGTTTGCCATAGCACATCAGTAGAGCGATTGCACTTGGTGCAGTTTTTAATTTAATCAGAATTTAATCCAATTCATAAAAGGCTAGAAGCCATAATATAAAACACTGAAGAACGTACCCTAGCTAACCTACATAACATGGCATAGTAGACCCTACCCTATAGCAAGGAGTCTATTTTCCCAGGGTTATACAAGTCGCCGTGTCGCATTTGTTGTGGTTATATTTCATAAAAGGCTACGACACCTTTTCTCAGCTCCTATTTCACATAGTACAGATTACACAGTCAAATATCGTCGTCGGAACTGCAATACTCCCTATGTGGCATTTTTTAACTTTTCATGTTTTTGTACCAGTTTATAGTTCTGTGTACTCTGCATACTGTAGAAAAAATTCATGTGAAAATAACTTCTACTTTTTGAAATATAACAACTTTAAAGTGCCTAAATTGTATTCAAAACTGTAGTACAGAAACCGTTTTTTAGCTTACTGAAAAATTGATGGTTTGCCACATAGGGGGTATTCCTGTTCCGACGACGATATGCTAGTAGACTAGTGCACGATAGCAAATAAGGCTACGAACCCCTATTTAACATAGCAGAGATTACCCAGAATTTTATACAAGTGCACGATAGCAGAGATTCCATAAAAGGGTACAAAGCCCTTTTTCAACCCCAAAGAAACACAACGAACCCAACCCTAGCAGCGGATTAACCTAACCCAAATAACAGAATAGGAGACTACACAGCACCCCATAGCAGCGATTACATGTCCTTTAGGCTATATAAAATCTGCAGTCAGTTTCTATACCCTACAACCAATGGTCACTCCCTGGGCCCAAGTCAAAGGTCAAATATTTAACCATGTATAGCTCATAAACGACGAAACATTGAAATTCTGTTTTCACATTTGATATGAGGGCGTCGAATATTATATGCCGACCTAGATGTCAAAGGTCAAATATTTAATCGTATATAGATCCTAATCAACGAAATATATTGAGTTTCTGTTTTTCATAAATATGTATTTTGTTGTGCTAATGTCATATCTAAAGTCAGTTTGCTAACTTCGCCCCCCGTGGTCCTAGACTTATTAAACTTATAAATGTATTTTATTTTAGTCGCGGGAATGTTCAATATAAAAACTGCGTGTTTCTAACTGTTGCCGTTTACGAGATATGATGACTCGAATTTCTCGAATTTTGTTCTTTTGGCGCCAGAACTATGAAAACCTCCAATTATGTTATTTTTTCACTGTAATACCGAGTCTGAAAACAGCTTCATTCTACCTATTATTGCTTCCAAGATATGGCCGTTCGAATATTGTCGAATTTTTACATTTTAGACGTAGATTCGAGAAACTCGCAGCTTATATGTTATTCGGGTCGATGATGCCGAATGTGAAATTTGCTTATTTCATAAAAGGCTACGACCCCTATATAACATCGCAGAGATTAGACAGCGATGCCTAAACATATAGTTGAAAATACAATGTATTACTTAAGGCCGCTTTAGACGATAAAATTTCTCGAATGATGAATCTTAGCGGTAGCAATGTGCCCGCGTAAAAAGAAAAAAAAGTTATGGATTTATCTTGCCCTGTTGTAGCATTCTTGCTTTCACACTCTGGCACTACTGCTAATCGTAAGATGTACCGTAGCATAAATGCTGTCGTCTAAAGCGGCCTTTAGTAGTTTGAAGCTCGATAACTCACACATTGACTTAGTCTCGACACGAATGTTATTGTAATAGGTGGTGCATAGCGCAAGTGCTCTAAGTGCTAACAGCGAATAGGCCTACAGGTAAGTCAAAAACAAAATACTGTTTTCTGTTATAGCAGCGAAAAGTGTGTTTTCAGCCCTACTTGGAATGAAAGTGGGTGTAAATATTTGAAAGTGTATTTTCTGTTATAAAACTTATGACACTGATGAATTGTTAAAAACTATTTTTCTGCATGTCACATACTTAATACGTTTTTGCGTGGCGTTTAAAAAGTCTTCCAGAAGTGCTTGGTTTCTTCTTAACACACACGTACAGCGAAGTGACCTCATAAAAGCTACGTGCGCGCTATAAAAGAAAATATTCTTTACTCTTCACGCTGTTGGGAATATAAACAGATATTTCTTTATGAGCAGCCAGCTAAACTGCAAAAATACTAATTACGTTAATACCCAATTATAGAAAAGACCTCCCAAACCTTCTATAGTTATACTTTGCGGCAGCATATTGCTGTTAATGTTGATTACAGCTCCCAACCTTCAAATTGAATATAAGAAACATTGAGTGCTGATTACGGTAATAGGGTATTGCCGTAAATGGTCCTCGCTGTTCTATAGCAATTGCTGCTTGAGTACTGGTTAAATTGTAAATTGCACACTTTTGTGTATTGCCTATCAAACATTTTTGCGGTAGCATAAAATACTACCAGGAAAACGCTAATAGCCTATTATAAAAAGACCTCCCAAATCTTTTATAGTTATACTTTGCAATAGCATATTGTTGTTGCTGTTTATTATAGCCGCGCAACCTTTTATTTTCAAACATTGAGAGTTAATTACAATAATAGGGTATTTCATAAAAAGCTTGTTGGTGAACTACAGCAATTGTTGTTGTTAAGCTATTATAATGGAAACCTTTAATACAGTTGGCGAATCTCGGCAGTATTATAAGAGGTTTAAGGATAACGGAGCATTAATAACTGTCGAGATAAAATCTCCCCCAGCGGGTGAAAACCCCATAGTATGGGTGGAGAAAGCTATGAGACAGTTAATAGACCGTTCAATGGTGTGTGTACTCCCGCACCACTAAGTAGGGGTCACATTTATTAACCAGAATCACCCAGATAAGCCGTTTTACCTATAATTTAGAGCGGGTAGAAACATGAATGTAGATAATGTCTAGAGCGTGCTAGAGAAAGTAATTCAATCGAACACATCGTTTTTGTATCAGGTGGTCTATTTCCACCACGTCGAAATACCTACGGGCGAGGGTAGCTTAAAACAAAATTTCGCCATCACTTCAGAATGTATAGCGCGCAACCGCGGTATAGAGAGTATTAAAAACGGTGATACTAGGTCATGCCCTGGTTGTTGCATTACATTTAATCGATAATGTTGAGAATAAAAAGGTGAAATACAAGTTTCTCCATCACTGTCCAAAATTTATGGCGAAAGAGGTGTATGTGTTGTGCCAGAAGGCCAGTGTGGATTTAGCTAATGGTGGGGGTATACCTGAAATGAAAAAATTTCAACAGCACCTAGCCGAGTATAAATTAACTGTGTATGATGGTCTATCTGGCAAGAAGGTGCTATCTGAAGGCCACACTGGAGGTAAACGAATTAATCTGCTACACACCGATAATCACTATGATGTGATAAATTTGACAGCTGCATTCTCATGCAGTTACTACTGCGAGGAGTGTCATAAAAATTGCAACAATGATCGGCATGCGGGAAAGTGTAAGTCTTTGTGTGGTAAATGTCAAAATAAGCCGTCATGCACTGCCACCGACAGCGCCATTTATTGTAAAGAGTGTAATAGGTGTTTTTATGGTGCGGAGTGCTTTGCCAACCACCAGCGTAATGCATTATGCAGCACTCTGCGGGTATGTATTATATGTTTGAAACCTTATGTGGTTAAAAAGGGACGGAACCCCCAAGACTGCGGGGAGTCATTTGGCCCTATATGTCACTATATGATGGCCCCCAGTCATTTATGCCACATACAGCCTAGGCGTGGGTGTATTCCCCGCAAATGGATGTTAATATTCTATGATATTGAGTGTCGGCAGGAGAAGGAAGTACCCGCGGAGTATCGGAACATGAACCCAAATTTGGTGGTGTGCCAGCAGCTGTGCTATAAGTGT
>JAGDQP010074571.1:0-10256 GCA_022664845.1 Lepisma saccharinum | reverse complement strand
AAAAATATGTTTGTTCTGGATTCCTAAAGTCAAAACATTCAAAACAATATGTTAATTTTCTTAGTGTAAATATGGAAAATAATAGTATTCATTATATATATTAGTTTTAAATTTTCAGCTAAACAAGTTCAAATATAGCTATGTATACATTTGATAGTTATATTATTAATGGAAACTAATTGAAATTATTTTGCTGAATATCAATAAAACCATTGTATCTGGAGTTGTCTTTTCAATGTAGATAAGATACTTTGGATAAGCTGTTCATATATGTGAAGCGATCTTATGAACGATGGGAAAAATTTAAATTCTTTTATGTGCTGTGGGTAAAAATTGTAGAATCTAAGAAAAATTGATAAAATCTTCCAGGAAAGAATTCCTTCCCCAACCACTCCCTGAATTCACCACTGCTTCATATCAGATTACCGGAAATACAAAGAGCAAGTTCTAAACTTCCTGTACAAAATACCCCACCGAAGTTTCAGAACAGGATTTCTCTTGCCTCAAGTTCTTTCTTATTCTTTCGGGCCATCCAAAAACAATCATCTCTTTTATATGGACATGCTCAGGGATTCAATCATCCAAATATTGATAATTGAAAATGGTCGCTTGAATTCTATAAAGTAGTGACACAGGATGTGCTCTAAAGACGCGAAATATCTCCGAATTTCTTTCTGGTTTCGAAGAAGTATCTTTCATCATCGGTCTATTGATCTCAGAAGAGAGGAAAGTAAGTATTTGGAACTCAGGAGAAAATGTATGCACATTTAAGACTTTCAGGCGACGTCTCTGGGGTTCAACATTTAATGATAATACAGTCCGTTGCCAATTTGAGCGGAGTACTTTTTAATTTATCGTTAAATGATCGTTCAAGTGAAGCAATGACGCTGAGCATAATCAGACGCCTACTGACCATTCTATGAAGTTCTTGCAGCATGCGCTATGCAAGGTCTCATTAAAATGTGTTCGACCCTTGTATATAGGTTTTTGATAGGTCATTATCTACGACTGCTCATGAACCTGGTGTGACTAACTGAATTGTAGATAATCAGCTGTTAAGTTTTCTTCGTCACAAAAGTATTCGACAAGTCATTGTCTCAAGCTATCGTCCCAAATTATCCTTGAAATCCATCTTGAGCTTGATTTAAAATTGATTTGGTTAAACTACAGTTCGTCTGTAGTAATAGTCAATTGTGGAAATATGTATGAACGATGGTAAGTCACAAAATAAAATCTAGATCATGGTAAAATGTGTACATGCTTGTCTCCCCTAGTGATTTGAACGATCTATATACAGGATGCGGAGAAACTATGGTATGATTGAGGGGTGAAAAGAGTGGTCAAATGCAATCATTTTCAACATGACGTCTAAGCCTAGTTTAGGAAATAATAGTACTCACGTCGTTTACAGCAAATGCTTAAAAGTTTGACCTCCAACTTGTAGACTAACTCGGAATGACGTCACCACGATTGACTCTTGCAAAACTGCCGGGCATTTCCAGTAGTGTGTGAGAAGCTTCTATAATACAGGCTACCAAATCTTCCACACATTCAACAGAGGTTTAATAAAGAAGGTTATTCAAAACAAAGAAAAAGTCCAGTGACGTTAAACAAGGAGATTTAGGATGCCAATTTACAGGAGTGCCTCTGCCTATCCACCTGTCGCAACCCGAGTTGTGAGCCGTTGACGCACAGCAAAGGTAACATGGGGCGAATCACCTTTTAGACCCACATTTGACGTCGCACTTCAAGGGGTACATCCTCCAACAACTCCGGTTGAACTTCTCGGAGGAAAATTAAATAAGTATCGCCGTTTCGTCTTTGCGGGAAGAATTCAGTCTTATTAGAAAGTTGTTTTCAGTGCCGACCCATAGCCTTACGGACAAACCTTCCTAATGTCCATGTTCGAACGACACGTGCAGGTTTTCGCTCGCTCAAATATGAGTTGTGAGCGTTAATTTTTTCCCCAATTCAATGTAGCCTCGTCTTGTCATGACAAACCCTGGGAAAGCGTTATTTTCACTCGCCTTTGCAGAAATCACACTTAAAGCACGACGAAGTGCATGATCGTCTGTACTTTTTGTTTGTGGTATGGATGAAGGTGGTTTTCATGTAAAACATTCCACAAGAGTCTGCGATCACCAACTCTCATCTCGTTTGCAGTGTCCGGTACTAGTTGGCGGTTATTCTCAAAGGTATCCAGCACTTGTTCGTCAAATTCTGCCGTCGTAATATGTCTTGGCAGCTAGTGTCCTGCAAGTTGTGTGCTGCTGATCCAGTGTCCCGTAGCCATTGATTAATGGATGTGAACATTTTGGCTGATAAAAATATTCATGGTAAATTCTGCGAACTTTCTCTGAATTTCCGAAAGTTTTCAGATGCCTGGCCGAACAAAGCAAAATCCAATAATGTCCTGCAATACTGCTGCAAAAATATATCCTTCTAAGGAGTAGGCCAGGCCAAAAAAATGAAATAAATCCACACCTGACTGAAGGTGAATGCTATTCGCTCCACATCGTTGGTGTCTCGGGCGTTAGCGAAGCTTCGGAGGCTCGTGTTTCCTATGTTGAAAATTCTTGCCCTTGACCACTCTTTTCACCACCGAATTTCGTACCTTTTTTTTTTTCTTTACATTGTTTATACGGTATATCCTGCTTCCAATATGACTTATTTAATTGCCTGCCAGGTGTTTTTTTAATATCTTCTCGTTATATTTCAGTTCTGGCACACCGACAGGACATGTGCTCGTGCAATATCCCAGGAGCGTTCAAACTTTAGAGATGCCGCCCTGCACAACATGTGGACAAGTTCAACCGGCACCACCATACCAACCCTGTCCAACATGCGCAATAATTCGTCCTCGTATTCAACCGGCACCAGCTCCTCCACCCTGTGCAACTCCACCGTGTGTAGTACCTAGTCGTCTTCTACCGGTACCAGCTCCTCTACCGTGTGTAGCTCCAAGATGTGTACCTCGTGCTCCTGCTCCACAAGTGGTACCCATTGTTATTCAGCCAGCGCCGCCCGTACAACAGGTACAAACATGCCCGTGCGCTCTGAGAGAATCTCGACCGGCAGGACACCCTGTACCCGAGTGTCCGTGTGCCATGAGGAAAAGGAAATAGAAGATGCAAAATAAGTAGTCAGTGAATTTTTATTTAGTTCATTTATTTTTGTAAGAAGAGTATGTTTATGGGTAATTGTAGCAGGGGTGAATGGGTAGTAAACTCAAATGCACATGTTTAGTATTTAGTGGGTATTTAACACTTCTGATATATTACGATCCTTTCAGAATATACAAACACATTAAGGCCTGTTTCGCAATGTTCACTTAATATACAAACAAGAATTTATTAAGTATATTTGGATTTTTGGTTATAAATGGTTCTGTCTCAGTAACAGTCTGAAAGCAACGAAATCTTAAATAAAAAAACCACTGTGTTAATTCAACACTTAGGTGTAGTGTGACTGACGCTTTTCGTGTTAAATCAACCGAGAAAGGGTGCTGATTTCGGTGGTTCAACACAATACTTGTCAATGCTGTTTCAATACAATGCAGAGGTCCATATTAGCAATATCACTGTACTGAGTCAACATTAACAATACATCCATTGTGTTGAGTTATCCAATTCAACACCGTTTCTTGTGTTGATTTAACAAACAATGTCACCCCTGAGACACAGAAAAGTGTAATACTATCATGTTTTTGCAGTGAACAATTATATAATTTCGTGTCTCGCCTACAGCAGTTACTCCCAACTGATCGATGTATGACGATACACTTCCCGTCTCGAAGAAATAGTGAGTGCCAATGGCGGTGGATAAGGTATTGAGTGGCGAGACAAATCCGCAGTGTTTGTCAGCCTTCCTCCTGCACACTATGTCGTCACTGGTTTGAAACGATTGGTCTGTAATGTCAGAAAATATAACGTTGTCCTCTAGAAACTGTAGGAGATATAGACTAGTGTTTACGTAAGGTAAGCAAGACAACTGTTGTGTATTTCTGGTTATTCCCATTTAAGAAGCTGTCTTCGTGTTTAGATGCTGTACATTTCTTTGTTAATTTTTACTCATGGTCAACTGCAGAAGTCTCACTTTAATAACAAACTGTTTACTGCTACAAGCAAACTCACAGTCGAAAAGTATCGATACATAATGAAAATCACGTTTCAATCCAGTTCAACCATAATATATTCATGAAGCATTCATTATATTGATTACTTTGGTAACACACGAAATCTTATCTTTCACTCACAGGAAATTGGTATTAGTCGTCTCGGGAGCTTATCGCGTGGTTACATTTTAAGTGAATTATTAGGATGTCCTGTGCTTCGTACCCTTTCCTGGTACATCGTGGCGTGAAGTGCATCTACATGAAATAAAGCAAGAGGATGGAGTTCTAACTTCGGAGGCCACTCTGCGACCACCAAATCCAGAAAATTACCAGTTTCCGGGTTTTCTGGATTGGTCTCCAAGGTCGCCAGATTTCAGCTCGGAGTGGTGAGTGCACTGAAAATCACGGTGTTTGGAAATATAGGAGATCTAAATCTAAACTAAAGGAATTCCAAATGCAACTCACGAAGTAAAATAAAAGGACTCCAGTCTAAAAGCTCCAACAGTTTAAAAGTTTGGTTTTCCAACCTTCATGGCCTGTGTGTTTCACAAATCAGCAGGCACCCTCATGCAGGCGACCTAGTCTTTCAGAGAAACAGAAAAACGATGAAGTTGCCGTATCTGTTCTGAATAGTGCTGAATTCTGCTGCGCTGTCGGAAATGTGGCAACGTCTTACTGAGCTGACGTAAGCAGCTATACAGCACACTGGCGGGAAGTTCAAACGCATGAATCGCGCAGGTAATACCGATATGTATTAAGAGAAGGGCTGTTCACGTATTGAATTGCATGATGTAAGTGGCGAGCAATTAAAACCAACATCATTTGGCCATTGTATAAGCTCTATGTAACTAGGTGTGTAAGTGTAACACGTGTTTGTTAACGAATATTTAATTTTAAAATGGAGTTTCGAAACTTGTACTTTCTCGTTGTAAAAATTCAAATAACCTGTGTTTTTTTCTGTCACACTGTTCACAAATACATTTTTTAAATGAATCGTAGGAATACGTATCGTAATTAGACGTATTACTGTACTTAAATATTATTTTTCAATTATGTTATTGTTTAACTGTAGAACAAAATTCGGGAAATTGTATTTCAAGGAGCAAATATTTACAACAAATGTACTCCAATGTCTTATTAAAAATTTATTCAGCCTTCTAAAACAGTATTGTAGTTTTCTCGTACCTACAATATTTTTTTATAAATAAATTTGTAACGTAAATGGACAATATCTTTCTTTTTTACCTTTTCTTTTTCTAGTCACGAAAAATTGGAGAAAATGTTGGTAGTCGCACATGGGAAAAACATACTTTGTCCATTTTTGACCAAATTAAGATCAGATTGACATATGTTTACCTCTTTAAAGAGTCTTTGTAACAAATTACCATGCAGAATTAACATATGCATAGTCCGTCTATTACAAGCAAATCTATTTGAGATGCAGGTATACGTAATGCTGATTATGGACTTTTAAAAGTATCTCCTATAGAATTAAAGAAATGGACAAAGCACGTTCTTTTCCTGTGGTCTTCAAATAGTATCAAACTAAAAATTAACTCTATTACACTTACACATGAAACTGCTATTGTTGTCATGGTATATCCGATGATTGAATAGTTTTGACAGCGCTTTATAATCAAGAAGTCAAGGATATGATTCCATGGTGCCTGGTGCAGACACGTTTCTAAGTCGTTTGGAATTACTTTAAACTGTAGGCCCTGTCCTTAAGGTTAGTGTAATGCAACGATCTCCAATAAAAGATGGCAGCACTATCTCCGTATATGTCTAATACATTTTTATCGTTGCACGAAATTTCAATGCTGCTCCCACTAATTCAAGATTAAAGAGTTCCAAATTTCAGAAAATAAAATTTATAACCCTTTCAAGAGTACAATCCGTCCTCATTTTCTATTTTCCTCTGTTCATGGTTGAAATCTCAATTATTGTGCCATAATGGCGCCTTCAACTTAAGATATCTCCGACTCCTTCCCGCTTCATTTCCCCTACCCTATCCCGGCCTGAGCCATAGGTTACTTGTGGCTGAGCTTGGCCATAAAAATGAAAATTCTAACTTTCCATGAATATTAAAACAAATCATTTCATTAGTGGGCATCCCAATGTCAATCCTTGAAAAAATGGGATCAGAAAATTTCCTAGCAAACTTATGGTCATGAAGAGTAAAATAAATCTTCCCAAATTGAAATAAAAGAATTATGATTTCGCCCTCGGAGTTGGAGAGTTTAGCGCGCTCATTTTCTGCGCGCGTGTACATGAGTTCAATTTCCGCTGAGAGATATTAAACGGAGTGCTTCGGACCCCACTTTACCGACAGTCTTGTCCTTAGAAGCTCACCAACTCGCTTAGGACATTAATAAATCAAGATTTTGATTTCAACATACTACTGAATAGTGCGTGTCCACAACTGGACAAAAACACTGTCGTACCGGTAATGGACACCCCCTGCTTTGCATAACAGATCGCCCTTAGGAAAATCGTATTTTACAACTTTTCTTCAAGTGTCCATTACTGGTGAGTATCTTACTGCGAGTTTTAAAGTTTTCACCTTGTTCAGTGTTGCCAACTTACATTTTTAAATTCCATTCAGTCAGTTTATCGGAAATTTGCTTTTTCCTAGTAATGATGTACATAAAACACAGAACAGTGTTGCAAATTGCGAAAATCACACCAAGTGAAAGGTGGGAAAATGTCATTTTGAGCATTTCACCACGTACAATATTCGGAGTTTGGAATATCGTGTGTGCTTCACAAATTTATCACCAGGGGACGCCAAATATGCAATGTACCGACGTAGTGTTGTTTTAAAACACGTTGTACTAAAGAAAATAAGTGAATCTTGATATACTGTCCATAGTATACAAAAATTCCAGTCCTCCGGCCTACTCGTCAGATGGCAGCACAAGTAAGATCACGTGATACCGCCGAGAAATGCCATTGGTGGGAAATTAATTTAAGATATCAATGAAGTTTTCGACCTAGTCGGTATGTTTCGCAAAGAAAATGTTTAATAAATTTAATATTGTTTACTTTCTATATTGCTTTATTGTCCTTTTTATTCTTTAGAAATATATTGCTCTTTATCTCATCTTTGCCTTCTAAACTTATTTTCTTTTCCTCTTGATTTTATATTAATTTTCGTCTGTACGAGGCAAAAGAGTTTTTTCTTCCTCTTCGTTCAGTTACATACAGTAGATAATGACTTAGAAACAAGGATGTGCTAATTGAGGATTTGCTTGTAGCTATCATGCGCACAGAAAGAATGAAGCAAAAAAAAAAAAAACTGAGTATCGACAAAGGAGAGACATGATTAGTTAGTGAACAACTAGAGCTTGTTGCCATCTTTGTTAGCCGAAAACAACGTTTTTGATTGGAGTAAGTGGGCTTACTGGACGGGACTATGCTGTGACGTTTGGCTTCATGTTCTTGGCAAAATCGCATATCCTCTATTAGATCATCCTTGGTTAGAAACGGAAGGCACCAGGATTGGTCGCAACTGTCGCTACTATCGAGCTATACGTGAGAACTTCTAAGAATCACTTATTTTCTTTGGTTATACAATGTTGGTAACACTGAATTAACCCGATATCATATTTTAACTCAATATCCACCGTATTCTAATCAATAACTTCGAAAAACTAATTTTTACTATAATTTTTTAAGATCTATCGCGTAATATTTTACGATTGTATGAGTATTTTGGGTTCAAGAGTTTTAGCTACTATATCTCAAACTAAACTCAGTTCCACAAATAGTAAGTTTCCTTATTTCAGTGAGAATTTTCCTTCCTAGATTTAGTATCCCCTTATATTTGTACAAAAATATACAGGGTGTTACAAAATGACAAAAACCACCGTACGAGATTTCGGACACGAAACATCAGAGGGGAAAAGTTTAGACCTTCGAGGGTGTACAAATTCTTCGTTTCGGAGCTGTAGGTTGCCAAAAGCATGGCAAAATTAACTTTTTAGCTTGATATTTCCCATACCATCAACAGTAGAACTAAGACACGATACTCTCAAAGACGTCAAAAACTGCTCTATCCAAACTTGTATATTCTAAAACTGCAGTGAGTGCCAACAGGATTCCCCAATGGAAGTAGGGTATTCTCAGGAAGTCTATAGACTAAGGGCTTATTTTCATGAACGTTTGAGTTTCTTGCGATTTGTGAGTTGCCAGCTGAAACACGTGTTTTATTGCGTGTTCTAGGTACTACTTGTTGGTGCACTTGTTAGTGAAAGACTTATTACCTGGTAGATGCAGTGATTACGTTTAACATTCATACGCATGTGGAAAGTAGTGTAATTCGTGCATATTTCGACCCATACTTACTTCAGCGAACCCTATAGAATAAATTGAACCCTATTTTAGAAATTACGACTGCCTGTTAATGCAAACAATGAAGAAAATGAGTAACAAAGTTCCTTTAACGTGTATTCCAAGTTAATTACAATGTGTTATTTTAAAAATAAAAGCCATTGAAAAAATATGGAACTTGTTATGCTTGTGAATTCCAGGACAAAGTAATCACTCAGATCATCGTTTAACTTTACTCCATAAAGTGTTCCAACTCCTTTATCACGCTAGGGAACTACTGTGGAAGTAAAAGTAGCCAACATATATTCAAAAGTTTGTGCAGAAGTAGCTAAAAGAACATGAAATATGTTCTTGTTTACCGCAAGACAATTCAGACGAACTTTAATTTCGCACAAGTTTCAGTGCCAACTTTAGCAACTTTTGCTTTCCCCCATCCCAGGCGAGTGGAGTTTACAACTTTTTATAGACTTGTGTTTAAGACTTCAATATCCGATCAGTTCAGTTTGTGTCTAGCATTAATTACTAATGAACCTTTTTAGAGTATCAAGAGTACTGTAACTTGTTTCTCCTAATTACAGTGGTGACTAACTTACATTTCTGGATTCAATTTGTATTTACAGTCTGATTTCAGCTTGGAGAAGGTTTGGGACCCGGAAGTTGTTGCGGAAGGTGAACAAATGGTACGTTTGCTATTGCCTTGCATCAACGGGGAAGATCGAGGACGGGGACTACAGTTTATAGTGAATTCCTAACCGCCGTATTCAATACGTTCCCCGACTATTATTCAAAGGTTAGCACGATTACTTTCTGAACACTACGACACTGATCTATCCCGTGGGAATCCATTGAATGAAGTTCGGGATCAACAACAAAACAGTAGGTCCCACCCTCAAGTTCACCAGCTAGTTTAGGACGCTGTGAAAAAAGACCTTGATTATAATTCATCGCAAAAGAACCCATCTAATCTAACTCGGTAAAGGGACCGTGGTGACTCAGTGGTAGAGCGCTCACCTCTGGTGCTTGGGGTCATCAGTTCGATCCCGGCTCGTGCGGCGTGGACTTCGTAGTGGACCAACATCGTGTGCGTGGGTTTTCTCCCACTTTCATTCCACCCATTCTCCCATCACTCATTCGGCCTGAGCCAAAGTAGTCTAAAGGTCTTTAATTCAAATTCGTCCAATTCGGTAGAGAACTTCTCTGCAAACACGGTCTGGGAGAAAATTTGTGGAACGTAATAATTCTACATTTATGTAGTGACAAAAGAGCCTGGACAAATATAGGGTTTGCCAATAAATTATAACTTCGAACTGATATTTGAAAATCGAAAGGAATTGCATTTTGAAGTTCGTATGATGGCATTACACACAAAACCGTATCATTTAAAAAACAGATCGTCTGGTCAAGAAAACTCGATTTTCCATATAACAAGAAAAATTAGTTTACTAAGAACACTCACTACGTATTTTCTGGAGATTTTAATTCTTGGATGATCGTTAACTATGAAGGTCCTACGCAAAAATTGGCACACTAACATCTGGGAAACTTACAATTCTTGAATATGAGGGGAATTTACAGGGTGTTAAAAATGTCTCGAACAGAGCTGAACAGGTGACCGAGTCGGACCGGTTCTATGCTTAGGACCCGGCTGAACTGATTGGACGAAGACTTACGGTGCCTGAAGTCTCTCTCAGGAGTCATTGAGAACTAGAGCTCTATCCCCCAGAACACAAAGAATACTACGACAAACAGTTCCTAACAATAGAAAAAAACGTATGGTGAAAGCCTTACATCCGCGGAAAGAACAAAATTA
>JAGDQP010074569.1:0-10028 GCA_022664845.1 Lepisma saccharinum | reverse complement strand
TTCCAGTAGGTGGGTCTCTGCCATACTTGGTACGGAAATGCCGTTGAACACTCATCACAGAGTTGTTTACATGGTAATCCAGCACACAGAACGATTTCTGCTCTCCAGTCAGCGCCATTTTCGTTAACTGCTTCCTGCGCCGCGTAGCGGTAGACAATGCAACCACGCGGGACATAAACTAAACTTTGAACTTTTGCCTTTCCTTGCGCGTAGCTCACATTAAGGTATGTTCATTATATTTCACAAAATAAATTTATGAAATCGGGTCCATCATTTTGACTTACCCTGTACATTTGTCCACTACAACTGGAGAAAAACATTTTCATAAAATGTTAGTAAGAAATTTAGATCTAATTTCAATCATCAAGCGACTAGAATACCTAGAATTCAATGCAGTAATCAATTTTATGCGGTAGAAACGAAATCAACAGATTGAAGTCTTATTCGCAGCAATACGGCGGTTTAATATCATTGTCCTACGGAGTAAAATAATAACTATGTGTTTACTATGAAGATCCAATATAGCACTATGATTGATTGAATTGATGCAATTTTTAGGTTGCGTTCATACACTTCTACTATATAATGAGAGTTTTTCTTGTATTTGAATGTTGAAATATTCCTTTCCTTTAGATATCTTTCAAGTCAGAAAAACATACCTTATTATATAAAAGTACAACACAACAAGTATTATACTTACGTTGAATATTGGGAATCACTAGTATTTCTTCTCGAATATTTTCCAACACTTCTTAGTGTTCATCGTTTGGGCACACTAAAGATTTTTGAATAAGAAATCTGCAGAAAATGAAACAGAAATAAGAAATTTAAAGAAAAAGTTTGGTCTCTTCTTTCTCATCCCTACTTCTTCTGTAAATTTCTTACTTGTTTTTAATTTTCTACATATTACTTATTCAAACATTGTTGGTGTGCCCCAGACAATGAGTACAAGGAAGTACTCGAAAATATTCGAGAAGGAATACTGGAGAAAATTCTCAACTAAACTGTCATAATTCCTAGGTGAAGAGTACCATGCATACGTATATATTTTCTGTCTATGTCTATGTATATATTTTTTGATATGAAAAATGTTTTCTATATTTACATTATTTATAGCAGGAATGAGCAGAACATCTTAAAAAGTCAATTTAAAACAATCCTCTCAATTTAAAATAGTCCTGTCAATTTAAAATAGTCGCACGTATTATTAGAGCATATGTTTCTTCAGATTTCGTTCATCAAAAATTCAATTATTACACGAATGCTCTAAATATCACTCCATACTGTGACTTGTCAAAATGTATTCAGTCTTTAATATCGTACAGTATTAGATTCGTATTAAAACTTAATTCCATGCAAATGCCATTTACAAAGATACGTGATTCATGTTATCATAATCAATGACAACTTTAGAGCCTTTACATCCAACACAATATCGATACAAATAACATTCAACTTGATACTTGTTATCCTTAGCTTTTGCACTATTCATACCTGTTTTGAGCAGAAAATAATTGTGATACTCATTGAAAGCAATGTCCATCAGTCCTCTTCCTAAACAATAGTTTGGAAACACGAGGAAAACAGATTTCAGAAGAGCATGGATCTGATCCAGAGACTGAAACAAAGGCAAAATACAAGACATGACTTTACACAAAATTTCAACGTTTTATACCAATGCTAACATGGATGATACTAGTGTGATTGGTACTGACGATGCTTTACAGCAGAGGATCCCACTTATGTTTATGTAAATTTAAGAGACCCGTATTTTTTATTCCCCCACCCCCACCAAAAAAATCCTACCTTCTTAAAGTTTATTGTTGATAATTATTGAAGCTCGAAACGTGCTATTTTGCATTACTTTTGACAAATCATATCTTAGCAACTAACCAACATAGGGGCATTCCACTACAAATCATCCAACACTAGTTGCATCACTATCACTATTTTAAATTTAATTTTTTGTACGTGGGTTCCTACATGTCTGAAGATATGAGAACCATTTTTGAAAAATATGTTCTGCACTTATTTCTCCCGGGCCAACTATGTTTCCAACACGGTGGATGACGTATTTTGCTCGCGCAGCTATGTACGGAAACCTGAATATCTCAAAATCTAGAAGAGCTAGAGAGCGGAAGCAAAAGCAGTTGTGTAGCTTCTGAAATGTACTTACTTTGAAGATTTCGAAGTACTTTTTTTCAAAATGAATTCCTTCACTCCAAAAATTACGTTGAAAATTGGTACAGAAATGTGAAAAATTGGATTTTGTAACTTTTGTCTGTGTGTATGTCAGGGGAGAGGGTCAGTACATCTTTCTCAAAGCATTATTTTCGAACACATGCAATTTATGTTCAACTGCCAGGATCGTACCTCAACTGGATTAAATAGAAACATAAGTTGCCCGCTAAGAGATATTTTATTTCTTCTCTCACCTCGTTCTTGCTTGTTATATTTGCTCCCAAGTGTGTGTGTGTTTTTCTCTATGATCTCATTCTTAATTACTATGTCTCAATTTCCTTCATCGTCTGTGTTTCGGTTTGCAATCACGTATTTTATTTTCTCTACATCCACCTGTCGATCTATCTCATCGCATGCTTCTACTAGACATCAGTGTTACTTAGGGCATCTGTATCGTTTCCTATTAAATCTATATCATCCGCGTTGACAAACAGTTGGTTTAAGCCATTCAATGTTAGTCCCTTTTTGTTCTCTTTAAGTTTTAGAATCGCATATTTCAATGCAGAGTTAAACAGTAGTGATGACAAAGCATCACCTTTTTAAAATTAGCTGCGAATCATGAAACTATCTGGAATATTATTACCTATACGTACTCTGCTTGTGGGGTCGATGAGAAACGTCCTTACTAGCTGAACAAGTTTCTTCAGTATTCCAAATCGTACGAGGATATTGCATGGTTTTCCCACTTTGATAGAATCATAAGCTTTCTTGAAATCTATGAACAACTCTCTTTTGGTATGTTACGAATAAAAATTCTTTGCTATTATGTCTTCTGCTGTTTCCCGGTAACCATATTACATTTCTTCACATTGTTGAAAAAGGTTTTTATAAATCCAAAGTTCTCGGGCTTTAGCCGGGTACAAATACAGTAGAGTTGAAACGCAAACAAATTGCAACAGAAAGCCTGATAGCCGTTTCCTTATGTAAAAAGTGATTAAAACGATGGAATAAAGTTTACGAACGACACACTACTCATAAGTAGTCATCTTGGATAGCAGCGTGATTTGATTTAAATCAATGTGATTAAATCAAGATTTAAATCACTTGAATTTCGTTGAGTTAAATTAAGTTTTCAAATCTTTAAAGAGAAAATCGCAAATGCGTTTTCTGTTCTTTTAGTAATGCATAAGATTTATAACAAAAGATTTTCTCCATATAAATGATACTAGCATGACGATTAAATGATACTAGATTTATTACAGACTCTGGAACTTCCATATTTGTTTAATTTTAATATTTTGTTTATCAGATGCTCATAAATCTGTTATAATTGTCACTATCTTACTACGCACACAATACTATTAAGCAAAATCATGTAAGAGTCCATGCAGAGTATTTTTTGCGGCCTGCCATTGAACTCAAAAGTCGAAGTTTTACGAGTAAAAACGTACACAATGCGTGCTATTTTATTATTATTTATGAACTTCAACCAATGTACTAATCCTCAGCGCGACACGTCAAAGTCCTAGCAGCGAAGAAACGGAACGGGATAATCCCCATTTTTTATTTTCTTCTTTATTCCCGATCTGAAACGGGAAAGTCCTGAGCGGGACCGGGAATATCTCGATTTGTACATTCGAGTCAGTGTTGCCAACCGTAGGGACATGTCCCTACTCACAGGGATATTTTAGGCATATTTCACGAAAGTAGGGAAAGATTTAGAAATTCTGTTAAATTATATAGATTTTCAGCATTTTCTTTAAAAAAAATTGCTATCGACATTGATCAATAACGGTAGCCATGGTACACGTACATGGAAATAGGGACATTTGATTAATATTAGGGACAACCTTAGTCGGTACGGACCTGATAGAAAAATGTTTGGCAACACTGTTTCGAGTGTTGATAGGAGAGAAGATAGTAATGGTGTCCGTGAAAAAAAAAATTCGAGATTTCAACTGATTTACACATTAATGGCCCCTACATACCGTAAAAGGGATTTTTAGATACCTATCCTTCTGTTCGTCCATCCCGATGTAAATACGTACACCCGCGACCAGCCTAAAGGCAATGATGAATTCAGGCGGTGACCAGAGGGGGACAAACTGCTCCTGGAGCTACTGAGTCTCGTATCTTTTAATCTTCAATGTCAGTTATCAGTATATTCATAGTACTATTTTTCATTCCCCTTGTATTGAAGTAGTTTCCGTGGAATCTGAAATCGCCACTGCCTAGAGGCCATACCGTTCAACGTATTGAGACCAAAGTTTAAACTTAAGGTTTTGTAAGATTATCTACGGTAGTTTTTCGAATTTTCTTCCTACCTCTAAAAAATAGGGGTAGTTTACTAAAAAGTGAAAATTAAAATGTGCGATTTTCTCAAAAACTTCTCCGGCGATTTTGTTCATATTTCATAAATAAATGTTTTAGTAATATTAGTAATAACAACAGTATTATTTTATTTAATTAATGGGAACGAGAAAGTTTAGTTTGGTGGTCCGTACCTTGTATTGTACAATCTCGTTCAAAAGATCTTGGCCACCCACCTTGCTTTAAAAGGCCACATTCTGGCATGTAAGTTTCTAATACTTTGGCTCTGCATTATTATTATTATTGTAGTAGTATTAGTAGCACCTGTATTTGGCCACGATTTACTGTCATTTTCAGGCCTCTCAGAGATTTTTACACAACTACTTTTGACACCTCTGCTCAGCGGCAGTGACTCAGTTGATAGAACACTGACTTCAAATTCGAATGGCCATTGATTCGAATTCCGCGACCAGTGATTCTTAAAAAAAAAACAAAAAAAAACGTTTTTTAAGAGTTCTTTTTTTCCTCAGTTCCATTATCCCACCAGATAAGTACCAAAATTCAACCTTCAAATGAGTTCATGGAGGACTTCCTTGTGCATT
Source organism: Lepisma saccharinum (assembly GCA_022664845.1). NCBI lineage: Eukaryota > Metazoa > Arthropoda > Insecta > Zygentoma > Lepismatidae > Lepisma > Lepisma saccharinum. The sequence continues at coordinate 4,935 of JAGDQP010074569.1, read as the reverse complement.
CTTTACCCCTTTTATTCTGACTTGAACGACATTCCTAAAAGTTACAAATACATAATTAAATTAATGAATTAAGTAAAAATTAAACCGAACAAGGATAATGAGGTGTAAATTCAATCTCAATTTCTAAGTTGCCGGCCGGGTGGCCGAGCGCTCTGCGGCGGGTTCGAGTCGCGGCAGGGGCATGGGTGTGGATTTTAACAGCTAAAGGAGAATCGTGACGGGCCGAAGTCCAACGTTACTAGACTGGCCCATATAAAGATAAAGTTTACCAAAGTTTTATCAATTTGTAAGTTTACCCATTAAACGAGGGCCATTTACACTTAATTCTACTTCCCAGATATTTTTATCAGTTTACGATACGTATTATGAAAGAACAAACGGCTGATTCAAATTAAAGAAATCGATTTAAATAAATAAAAAATCATGTTTTATTTTCCCACCCTGTTGGAAAGTAGCCTCCATAATCATGCTGTTATTTTATCGTTTTATGCTTTCTGAGACCAATCTTCTACTTGGACGGAAAGAGCAATGCTCATTTTCCATAGGTTGCATACATAAAACGTGATCCAGAAAATAGTCTTCAGCCTGAGTAATTTGATATACAGGTTTTTTTTTCTGCCAACCACCGGCGGGAAAACGACTAGATGGATCGGAGGAAAACACTAAATGGAGAAGAAAGTGGGGAGGAATAAGAGGATAAAGAATCAGAGGGGAGGCGGAAATCATAAATATAATAATAATAAGAAGAATAATGAACGGGAAGGGGCAACAGAGAAACAATATTGAAAAGTAGAATAAAAGTGCAACTAGAGACGGAACAAAGAAGAGAATGGAAGAAGAAAAAGAAGACACTGCGCTGCAGGGAGTTACAGGCAGTAAAGGTTGAGGAAAGGATAGAGATGTCCGTCTGCTCCCATCTCTTTCTAACTGAGGCAGGTGAGTCAGGGTTCAGAATTTTCAGGATACTGACTCGAAAGGTTTCGTCAAAGGTGCAGCCGCGATAAGAAGTGTGTTCAGGAATGGGGATGTGCGGAAGTTGTGATTTGGAGGAGTAGCGATGGTTATTGATGCGGATTGTTAGAAGAGTTTGGGTTTCGCCAACGTAGAAAGCGGAACATAGATTACACAGTAGGAGATAAAAGAGGTTGGAAAATATGCAACTGCCGGAGTGTCGGAAAGAGTACGTCTTGTGAGTGACAGAATGTACGAAGGTCAGTCTGGGATCGAAGATAGGACAGGTTCTGCAGTGGGGTATATAGCTCTTGACAGGTTTTGGGGAAGGGGGCGGGATTGGTCCAGTTCTGGTTAGAATCATGTTGAGATTCGGAGATCTGCGGTAGACTATTTTGGAGCACGACGGGAAAACTCTTTCAATTTCAGGTGACGTAGTGAGTATGGGGTGCGCTGAGGAGCTTTTGGAGGTCCTGAAGACTGGGTGAGAAGATTGGAAGCGGAGAAAGCTTCGCGGGGAAGTCGTTTAAAGTTTGGGTGATTTCTGGCAAGGACCAGTTGTTTACGGATGAGATGTTTGGGATATCTACAGTCAGTTTTAGGCAGGCAACCTAATGAAAGTGAACACAGCTCTTTCCCTCCAAGTAAAAGATTGACCTTAGAAAGCATAAAACAATAAAATAACAGCAAGGTTCTGCTATAACGGCCTTATGACTACAGTGGCGTTCGTAAACTTCATCCCATTGCTTTTATTAATTTTTTTTTTTCATAAATAAACAGTTTTCAGATTTTATTTCTGCGATTTAGTTAAAATTTCGCTTATTTTTACCCGATTGTTTTTTTACGGCGCTCTTATTACTACAGTGGCGTTGGTAAACTTTATTCCATCGTTTTTATCACACTTTTTCCATACGGAAACAGCTGCCAGACTTTCTGTTGCAACTTGTTTGCGGTTGGGTTAAAATTTCATTAATTTTTATCCCACTACTTACTGCCAGAATAAATGCTGTTGGATGCTAAGCTTTCTTTACCATACAACGGTAACATCTTCAGAGATATGGTGTGTTTTGTGCTGGTCAATGTATTTATATGGCGCTGATAGAGTAAGTGGGGGAAAAAGCTGTTCTCTTAATGGCTGTGGTCCTGGGCCAGTGGCGTGCTGGGGATGATGGCTGGTGAAGCCGGGGATGATGGCTGGTGAAGCCATTCTCTGTCTGTGCCAATGGTGTGTTGCATGCGTTGCTGCTTTTTTTTAAGTTAAGTGCTTGGAGCCACATGTCCGGTATGTGGTAGCGTTCATTTCTATTGAGGGACGGCTTATATGCACGGATAAATAAAACTTCCATTTTCTTCTGTCCTAAAATTCATTAATTTTCTTAAGAATTTCAGTTTTGTCCCACTTGGTTTCATGTTGATGTGTGCAGTGTTTAGCTATGACAGATGTATCCGGTTGCATCAGTCTGGTATGCCTTTGATATTTCTTTACTCGGTCTTCGACATTTCTTTCTATCTCACATACGTATGTGGAATCACATTCATAGCTCCAGCAGAAAATTAAGTACAGCCAGCTTAAAGGTCCTATCCAAAGGAATGAAGTTTTTTCCAGCAACCAGACAACCTTTCCATCACGAAAACCATAAGCAGCATTGAATAGACCATCAAGTAACTGGACCAAGAAACAGCAGAAAGCATACGCACGTAAGCAGTCGTGGACCTGAAATGGGCCGCACAACGGAAACGGGACCACAACCTCTCAAGGGAAGAACGGCAAGCACTCTGAGATCTAAGAACAGACAACAGAATCATCCACCTTGCTAGCAGACAAGGGAAACTCTACTATCATTCTCAACAAAGAAGAGCACCATAAGAAAATAACCGGATTATTAGAAGACCCGGCTTAGAGTACTATAGAGACCCTACCAAGACCAATGAAAGAAGAACCTCATTACTAATCCAGAGCTCAGGCTTGAAGAAAGAAGACAAGAACAAGCTGAAACCTTCCAGCTCAGTTCCACCCAGGGTTTATGGACTTCCAAAGATTGTTTTGAACATATTTATGGCCTTTAGGTATCTAAGGCTCAGGCCGATGGACTTCCAAAAATACACAAGGCAGGAATCCAATTAAGGCCCATAGTGAATACCATAGGAAGCTCCACATACAATCTCGCCAAGAAGCTTACTCAACTTCAACAACCACTTAAAGGAGATGGCAACCACCATATTAAAAACTCCAGCCATTTTGTACAACTACTAGGTAACATTAAAGTGGACAAACATGACTTACCGGTTAGCTTCGGTGTGGTATCATTGTTCACTAAAGGATCATTGGAAGAATCTATCAGGCTCTTGGAATCTCATTTCATTAAGGATATCGTTCAGCAATTCAGACACACACTAACTTCTACCTACTTCAGTTTTCTATGAACAAATGGATGGAGTGGCCATGGTATCGCCCCTTTCTCCAGTTGTGGACAATTTTTATATGGAACATATTGAACACAAGCATTGAACACAGCACCTCTAAAACCAAAGACCTTCTACAGATATGTGGACGACATATTTGTCCTCTGCCCCGCGGTAAACAGAAGCTTGATGAATTCCTATATCATCTTAATTCCGTGGACCTGAACATACAGCTCACAATGGAAATAGAAGCAGAAGGAAAGCTTCCATTCTTGGACGTTCTCATACACAAGGAACCAGACTCCAGCTTAGGCCACTCTACCTACAGAAAACCCATTCACACCGACCTGTATCTGAATGCCTCCAGCTACCACCATTCGTCACAGAAGATAAGTGTACTCAACATCTTAATACATAGGGCGCACCAAACAGCATATGCAGAGAAATTACAGACCAAACTTTCACATCTGCAAGCAGTATTCAAATTCAACGGACACTCCACGCAACATATCAAGCGGGCTATCAGGAAATATAAAAATAGAAACCGCGTTATCAGAGAAGACTTTACAATAGATATGGAAAATATAGCACACATATCATACATGAGCCGAACTTCCAACCAAATAGCCAGACTACTAAAGAAAGGCAACATCAAGGACTGTACACTCCCCCCCCCCCCTACCAGACCAAGAACTTACTGCCCAATTCCAAAGATCCAGTAGGACTGAAGACCCTAGGCAAGTAAGATCACATGTGAATGTGATTCCACATATACAGGTGAGACAGGAGGAAAGGTCGAAGACCGAGTGAAGAAATATCAAAGGGATACCAGACTAATGCAACCGGATAAATTTGCTATAGCTAAACACTGCGTACATCAACATGAAGCCAAGTGGGACGAAACTGAAATTCTTAAGAAAAGTAATAAATTTTGGGACAGAAGAAAATGGAAGTTTTATTTATCCGTGCATATAAGCCGTCCCTCAATAGAAATGAAAGCTACCACATGTCGGACACTTGGCTCCAAGCACTCAACTTAACAGTGGGAAAGCATACAACACACACAAGGAAACAGCCAATCAGAGAACGGCTTCACCAATCATCATCCCCAGCACGCCATTGGGAGAACAGCTTTTTCTCCCACTTACCCTAGCAGCGGCATACATACATTGACCAAAACGAAACACACCATAGCTCTGAAGATGTTACCGTTGTATGGTAATGAAAGTTTAGCCATCGAACAGCATTTATTCTGGCAGCAAGCCCGAGAACTTTGGATTGATAACAGACGCCAGCAGAACTTCAAGAATGTCAAGATTTTTATTGTTACTTTAGGTGTATATCACGACGCTACTTGAAAACTTGCGCAACTTTAACTCGCATGAATTGCCTTGTACTAACTAAACCACTTGAAAATACACGCTGCAATTCCTCCTGTGAGTTGCTGACATGCAAAGTTTCTTGAGAACAAATTGCAGGTTTTTTTTTTTTTCATTTAAGATATTTAAGCCCGATATCCGGCATTTTTCGGCGTCATGTTTGAATTCCCGTAGCAAAAACTGTGTGGGATTCAACGCCATA
>JAGDQP010074568.1:0-10256 GCA_022664845.1 Lepisma saccharinum | reverse complement strand
TCCGGTCTTCAAATTTCTTAACTAAAACAACAACAAAACGAAAACAAAAAGCAAAAAAAAAAAAAAAAAAAACTAAAAACAAAAAAGAAAACTAACTTCTGGATTAATTTAATTAAAAGATATCCATAAATATTATTGAAAGCCACTTTCTGAAATCTCATTCCTGCTTGCCACTTGCCAACCATTTTAAAATATCTTTAAAATATAGAGGCGTAAGTACTAAAGACATTTCGATCTCCTTTGAAACTACCAAATTTTGGTTTGTTTCTGATCTTTTTTTTTTGTTTGTTTGTTTGTTTGTTCTAAATATTTCCTAAAATTTTATTCGTATAGACATTTCCCTGTTGTGTTAATTTGTTTCTTTCTTTCTGTTTTTTTTTATGCTCAAATATCTGTTCGTTAAATAAATACAAAATGATAATTGAGAAGCCTGTTCCAAAAGAGTTACACTAAAAACCTAGTTTATTCGGACTTGGTGGGACCGGACCCATTCCGGATAAACCAGATCTACATTGTTTTTGTTTTTTTCTTGTGAAAAGCGCCTTTAAATAAAGAAATACACTAACAAAATGGTTTATTTGTCACAAGATGAAATTTATTTTAGACATTTCAGGACTAATACAATACAACACTGCATATTTATTGTGCGAAGAATTAGGCCCAATTAGACGCACTCACTTGTATACGATGTACAGGTATTTTGAAGTACTGACGAATATTTATTACTTCATTATTTTGCGAAAATCGCTCCGATAAACCGGAGTGCCGAATAAATGAGCTTTCAGTGTATATCCATTTGACTTGTATTTATTATCTTTTTTATTTCGTATAATATGCAAAGCTCCTGATTCGATTTTGTTGTGAGTTTAAACTAGAAAGAAAGTACTTTATCAAATTAAAATCAATGGTTTACAATAATATTTTCTTCATAATTTAATTAGGAACCATATGTAATACTTAAAATAATAAATAAAATGGATATAGTACGTTTTAGAAACACTCAGTGAATGAAATGCCACACGGTGGATAAGTTTTTCCGCTCGTCATTGTATTCAAAGAGGTTCTGGGTTCAATTCCCGGTGGAGAACTGGGGATAATGATGAGGTAGCGGCTAGTGGGAATTTTCCCGGTGGGAGGGAGAAGAATAATATACAGTTTCTTTTCCCAGCACATAAATTCTCATAACAATTTGGGAAATAATTTTCTTTTTAAAGTCTAGTTCTTGTTAATGTTTTGAAAAAGATTTCAATAGTACCTATAAAAATAAAAAAAGGTATGCAAAATAATACTGAACAAATTAAGTAAAATCAATGAGTACATACAATATAGAATATTTTATGTATTCATTGGTAAAATGTCATCCACACCATAATCAGCCGCTTATTAACAAAAAAAGTTAATATTTCTCACCATGGACTTGCGTCCCTGTATCGTACATGATTTAAATAAATAAGTTGAAAAATATTATGTAATTTGCAAAGGAGATTATGTGCTGGAAACGTTAAGGAATCAACCGAAAAACAGAATTGCTTCCAGAAAAACATATTTTCTCCTGAGAGAGGGGTTGAAGATCCATGTGTTAGCTACCACTAATCCTTTAGCCTACAATTTTTTTTTGGGGGGGGGGGATATTTTTCGAGCTCTGTGGAAATAAATATACCTCGGTCATCCCCATGAAAGGAACACTTAAAAGAAAAAAAAACGACTGTTTTACATTGAAACCTAACACACCTCTTCCTAAGAGATTTTATCCCCCATATATGAAACCCTGAATCTTCCTGTTTCGGGAAATTTCCCGGAATAATCCCAGGAAATTTGCCTTTAAAAGATATTGAGATTTTACGCTTCTATAATGTGAATGTGATGGTTCAGAATGCAATTGGAACTGTAAAACCTTTCCTTAGGACATCAAGTAAGTTCAATGGGAGGCAACAGCAAACCACCATCAGTTCACCTTACCCGGAACTTTTAGATACTAGACCTACCTCCAGGCAGAACACCAATCATCATTGTATTTGCACGAAAGTTAGTTTATCAGTTCTAACTAACTCTATGGCTTATGGAATTTGCAAGTTCATCGCTGCAGTAACAAACGTTCGCCATTGGATTCTATCCTGGGCAATATCAAGCCAGTTTTCATCACGAACACCTACTTCTCGAAGATCTCTTCTAATATTGTCCTCCCAACGACGTCTCGGTCTTCCCAATGTTCTCCTTCCTTCCGGCCTTCCAACCAGGATAGAATATAATCTTCGTTTTCCCCCCATCCGAGCTACATGGCCTGCCCATCTTAATCGTCGCGATTTCATTATTTTTACAACATCTGGTGAATCGTACAGTCCGTGGAGTTCTTTATTATGTAGTCTCCTCCACTCTCCAGTCATCTCGTCCCGTTTCGGACCATATATCTTTCTCAAAACCTTATTTTCAAATACACGTAATTTATGTTCATCTGGTAGGGTCGTACTCCGCGGCAGAATAACCGTTCTGTATATTTTCAATTTCAATTTCCTTGATATTAATCGCAATGTTAGAAGTTTTGGACTGAATAGAAACATGTGTTGCCCGATACTAAGCGACTTTTTATTTCTTCCGTGACCTCATTTTTGCTTGTTACGTATGCTCCCAAGTATTTAAATTTGTTTACTTTCTCTACGAACTCATCCCTAATTCTTATGTTTTTATTTCCTTCATTCCCTGTGTTTCGGCTTTAGTATTTTGTTTTATCTATGTTTACCTGTAGACCTATCTCATCACACGCTTCTACTAAGACATCGGTGTTGCTTTGTAGTGCATCTAAATCGTCCCCTATTAAATCTACATCATCCGCGTATACGAACATTTGATTCAAACCATTCAATGATAGTCCCTTTTTGTCCCCTTTAATTTTTAAAATCGCATATTCTGACCCAAAGTTAAACAGTAGTGGTGACAAGCCATCGCCTTGTTTCAATCCGTTGCGAATGTTGAAACTATCTGACATATTATTTATAACCTATCCGTACTCTGTTTATGGGGTCGCTGAGACACATCTTCACTAATTGAACAATTTTTTTTCGGAATTCCACAATTATCCACAATTCCACAGTTTATCAGTTCACAATTAGACCCTATTAAATCAATTTTCACGAAATTTGACACTGAAATACATTTGTGTATCATGAATCTCTAAGAACCTTTGGTTAGAAAAGAGATATTCACGAGTTTTGACTTGAAACACCAAAGGCAAGATTAAAAAAGGAGAAGAAATTAGCATTTAAAAATTTCAACGAAAAGCCGGGTTTCCAAAGAACCCCAAACTGGATTTTGAAATGTCGATTCTTTGTAATTTCTGATTTTTATTGATATCAGGTACGTATCTAGATATTTGTTGTGAGAGGGACCTACGGGCTTCATGCGGGGAGGCTCCAAGGCTATAAACCCTAAAATTATACTAATTCTATATCAAATATATTTTTTTGGGGGGGGGTCCCGACCCACATTCTAAATACATCCCTGCTTCGTATATAAACGCACTATTTTTTGAGTCGATCTTGCTCAATTTACGAGAGCCGAAACTGAAGTCCAATGTGAAGCAGTATTCTGAAAGAACAAACATGCTCTTCTAAGGAAGCAACACTGATGAGACCACCCGGTAGTCCGCGGTAGGACTTCGCATCACTTGTGAGCGACACCTCAGTATCCCCCTCTCCCCACCAGTGCTCACATTGTGAGCTATGGCGCCGATGTTCTTTTCATTTGGACCCCGCCCACATCGGTGACGATTGGTCCGGAGCATGTCGGCAGCGTAAGACAGCGTGGTGCTTCAACACGAGATATCCGCATGAGGAACAAGTGGTTCAGACTCAGAGTAGTAGAGATATCCATTGGGAAGTGGCCGAAGGTGTGTGTTTGTGTGTGTGTGTGTGAAGTGCAGATCGTTTTTATCGGGAAGAAAAGAGAAGAGAAAGAAGCGAGCACATGGCATCATTGTTACCTAATCCAGGAATAACCTATCATCAAAATCAGGTACGAATCGTTAATTAAATAGAAATGTCATTTAGATTTAGATTTTCATCTCGTTACACTAAAAAAAACCTTTATGTATAGGTACAGTCATTGTCAAAAGTTGTACCTAATCGTAAAATTTATTCTCGGAATAACTTTGGAATGGGTAGACTGATTTAGGTACGGTTTCCTGTAACTTCAAGTGAATATGATTTTCTGTAAGCTTAAAAAACTGTCTTGAAATTGGTCTATTCATTACAAAGTTATTCTGAGAAGAAATTTTACGACTGGGTACTAACTTTGACGCGTACTGTCTTTTCTGAAATTATCAGTTTTGCTAAAGAAATGTAAAGTTAACGAGAAGTGTGGGGCGACTTCATTTTTGGTACACATCTTTTGTACAGCTCTACCGTGTGATCAAGTGGTTAGCATGCTTTCTTTCATTGTGTGAATGCCCGGGTTCGATTCTCGGTAAGGGTTCTCAATTTCGGTGTTGACCGAGCACACTTGCGGTCGTGAAAAACACAGGTTAATACCAAAATCCGGACAATTTTAGGTTTCACTCTGTATTGTTCAATTTGTGAGCTAGACGGGCATTAACGTCACAAACTCGAAGAGATGTCAACTCTCGACGAGCATTGAGTCGTGGAAAGAGATGAGGAAAGTAGCGACCAGGGACCTATTCTAGTGATCATCTCTCAGGTAGACCAGCGTTCTAAAATCGTACCTACTACTGAATAATAATAATTTTACATAATAATAAAAATAATAACACAGATTTTCACCGTACAGATTTTCTTGTAGTTGTTTACTTTGTCCCAAAGTTAAAACTCGAGATAACTTTCCTTTTGAGTTCAGTGGAAATACTGGATAAGCTCATGACTTATCACCGGTTTGGTTATATCATATGATCACTTTCATAGAAGATTATCGTCTGGTAATGTGACTAGTACTTGTGCAAACCATGCCGTTGGGTTTCGTACATTGTCTTAACAATATTGGTCCAAGGTCTTCAATTTTCCTTGCTGTCTATTACAAAAAGAATTATCCTTTTTCAGCTACTGTTAATTATTTTTAGATCAAAAACAGCACGAAATTTTCCACGCTGTCTAAACTTTCGAACTACGTGTCAAACTTTGCGTAGCTTTCAGTCTATAGTCATTTCACGAAACGCTATATTTTAATAATGATCTGAAACAAAAGAATAACGTAATGCATTCACAACTATAATAGCGAGGGACAAATCTTTAGTTAGCAACAATAGTTTAGAGAATTCTCCATTTCTTTGGTCTTTCTACTTTTGTTTCTATTGCTACGTAATGAATTATCGCAAGCCCCTTCGTTATATGCAACCCAGATAACATAAGCGTTGTGTTGGCTGCATAAAGACACAGGATATATACATACGGTACACATTTAGTTTAGGTTAAGCACAGTCACAGTAACCTAATACGATGTAATCTAACCTAAGCTAAACTAATCTTAAGTAATCCCAGCTAACGTATCCTAATGAATCTAAGGCAAAAATCTTGAAAAAAATAATAATGAAGTCAAATAAGAACGTTGAGAACAAGGATCATCGTTACATTAATCTGGAATAGAGCACATACATACAGACAGATAGAGAATTTGAGCTTTGTAATATGATTTCATGTTACCTTGAAGAATAATCTGTCCGGAAGCAAATTTGTAACCCGGAAATCTCTGGACAAGGTACGACGATGGTTTACCGTTGTCTTCGAACGGACAGAAATAGTATTAAGATCAGGACGTTCATAGAACTTCACCTAAGTTTTCAAGTGAATTCCAAATAACTTGTGTCCTCACCGGAGATTGAATTCTAAACTCCTTAAAATGCACGCAGAGCTTAAACTCTCACCTAATGGAAACAGCTGTATTAAATTAATAAATCAGAGAAATAAATACTGTGATTAAAGTCATAATTTTCCAGATATTAATTTTGAAAATAGGGAGTAACATTTCACTTATACCCTATGGAATTCCTTAGCATGCGCTGAGGAGTACCTTGAATAGGAAAGAAGGTCTTCGAATGTGTGTAATATTTTCTTTAAACTCATTATTTTAAGGAAAAAGAAGAGTGAGCATGTAGCAAACTTGTTTGGTAATTTGCCATGTATAATTATAATTCTAGTTTGCTGATTGTGTGTATAATTTTAACATGTTTTATTGGGCTATTGTAATGTTAATCGATTATACTTATAGATATAGACTGTAGGCTAAGAGGTTACTTGTACTTCTTTATTTATTTAACATGTATGAATTTAATATTTGCAAGAATTTGGCATAATGAACCTCAAAATTTTCCATTTCCTTTGCAATGTACAAAAACGTGCATTTTGCTGTGGATGGTACACACAATACTTAGGCTGTCACACTTAACATTAGTCCCTTAGAACCTACATCAACCTTCTGTTGCAGGTATAGGATCAGCTTATCATGGGTGTTCTGTCTATCATCCTAAGGTCCCTCTGCAAAATGAACCAAACGTGGTACTTTGACGTTGCCTTCAATCGGATGAAGATGACGTTCTAAGGACGGAACTGGCGCAGCCAATGTCCTAACCAATCTCTTTTTCTGCTTGTTGTCCCCAGTATTGTTAGACTCCCTGATTTGCGTATACATGTCCTTCACCCACAAGGTCTTTATTTATTTAGTTGTATAGGTCTACTTCTGAGCTACGCAAATATTTATAGCCGAAGTCCGTATCATATATATTTGGGAAACGACAAAACTCGAGGACCACTACATACGGGAAAAGAAGCGATCAGGCCTCTGATATAAGCACCATCCTGGTATTCAGATTGAGAACAAGTTGCTCGATCGAGAACAAGTTCGTCTTGGTCATTTTTACCACTTCTTTCCGGTTCTTAGTTGCGAATTTCTTTTTGGTGATAAGCCTATAACTGAATTCCCTACCTAAGGGGTTTTAAATATTTCCCACAACCAATCAGGAGCGAAATTATAATATTTAACAATTATTTTTCAAGTATGAAGTAATGTTTTTGTAATCATTTTGTTATTATTTTTTTTTTTAAGAAAGGAAGGGAGGAACACTATAGTTTTAACAACATAGAAAATACTGGCTATAACCAGATGAAACGCACGTGTTCACGAGCCCCGGACTCCCCCGGTTAATCTCGAACTGGTAAATCTGTTTTCAGTTTCATCTAAATGCTAAGTATATCCACGTAAATATTCCATTCTTTCAATTTCCGTTACACATGTTCCTTGCCGTCTCGCTTCATTGACAAAACAAAGACTTCCTTTTTACTGCAACGACATTGTTCTTGGAATTACATTGTGTCCAAAACTCTTCCTTTATTTGTTTCCTTCGTAAGGAAAGAGCTCTGACGCCTACTAAACATTTGTATCCTTCTTGTTATTCCCTGTTCTTTAATACTGATGACGATTAGTATCGTTCCTGCATGCAAGTCTAATACCAAGGTCGTAGAGCAACTTGGATCGATTACAGTTTTCATTGTACCTTCTTTCAATAACGTCTTAAGAGCGGGACCTACAGCAGTCAATTCAGAGCTCACGATGTTCAATGGGGATTCAAACACAGAGGCCGCTAATTATAAGGCGGGAAAATAAACTACTCACTCACCTACAGCAATTGCGAATTAAAACATGTGCGTTGTAATGATGACTGGTGTTTCGCCCGAAGTGAGATCTTATATGACCCATAAGACCCTGGACAAGGTGAAGCAATGGTAATTTTGTTGTTGATTTCCACCGGGTGATGTCGTATGGCTTGGATTACGGTTTATAGTGAACCCCAAACAATTTCTGTCACCACTGTGAATCGAATCTGGTTTCATTGATAGGTAACTAGGAAAAATTCTCAACCTTCCGGTGTACTGTATCCTCATAAACTTTCTGAAACGATCATAGCCTTACAGATATTCAAATGGAAACGGAATCCTGCAAATTGCATTAACGTTTCGGAAAATGCACAGAAATAATTATCTCTGGACTGCGGTGACTTGAATCCCCGTCTCTCGCTTATTTTATCCGGCGGCTGCCGTGTCAACTAAGCTTCCGGAGAACATCAACACTCACATGAATTTGAATTTTATTTATGGCCTTTAGGCACCTGAGGCTCAGTCCAGGATAGGGAAGGGGCAAGGATGCTGGAAGGTGTAGGCCAGGGCCTAAGTTGAAGGTGTCATCCCGGCATTTGTCTGGTGTGACTGAGGAAAACCTCTCAGAAAACCTGTGAGGATGGTCGTCCGCTGGGGTTGAACCCAGGACCTTCTGAATGCTACGCTTTACCACGGAGCTACGGCGGCTCGGTGTCAACACTCATGTATACGTTCAACCAGCTCATTTGAAAGAGGCATTGGACACTTCGGGAACTTCTGCAAAACTTGCAATACCAACAGAGCTGAAAAGGGTCGTCGGTTCCTTCGGGTCAAATTTCGGACCGGGTCTTCTATGTTCGGGTCAGGCCGGATCAGCAAAAGTGACCTGGTTCTGAATACCAATAAACTGGATACTACCTTCTTCATACAAATGAGCTATTGGTGAATATAAAGTAAAAACGCACAGATCAAGCAGAAATAAGTCTATTGTCATTATCAAGAGTGTTCTGCCAAAAAGCGACAGGTCCTTTAAGGCAAGCTAAGCCCTCTCCATTCATCCCGATCTTGCTCCTTTCATTTTGTCTCAGCATACGATTTACCTTCCTCAATATTATCAAGGAGGTTGGACTTGTCTTCCTCTTCCTCTTTTGCCCTCAACCATATTGTGCCGCTCAAAACATGAAGAAAGCATTCTCTCACTGCATGCGTACGTCTAAACCACAAACGTATGGAGGGGACCTCCTGCGGTTTTGGACCGAAACGTTGCCACTTCATTCTTTAACATTCTTGTCTTCCTTTCTCTCTCTCTGAAGTCATTTAAGTACGTAGCATTCACTTGGGGAGGGGGAGGAGTTCTAGCTTTGGCCATTTGCTTTGAGAAAGTGGTAGCGTCGAAGAAAATTTCTTGGCGGAATCTTTCTGGTGGTCAATGTTTGGTTAATCGCAAGTGGGGAGGGATCCGGCTGCTGGACCGAAGGCTTTCTTGAGTTGAATTCTACTATACCTTCAGTTACATCTTGTAATATACAATCTCTACACAGATTACGTATCTTCCTTGTCCAGCTGATTTTTTCATTCTTCTTCATGTCCACATTTCACATGCTTTCAATTTAGTTTCTTCAATCCTTCATAGAGTCCATGTTTCTGCTCCATACAAAACATTTAATCAATCTCTTCTTTAACTCTTCATTTATCAATCCGCAGTGATTTTTCTTCTTGATGAATGCATTTTTTTGCCATTGCTATTGCTGTTGTGTTTATCTCACTTTCACATTTCATTTCCTCACTTACAATGCTTTCTAAATACTTAAAGCTGGATAGCTGTTCTACTTTTTCTCTTCCAAATTTGATGTTTTGCTATAGTTCAATTTGTTCCCATTTACTGTCCATTTCGTTGCATTTAGATACATTTGTTTTCATTCCATGTTCTTCATCTTGTTAACAGATGTCTCATTTTCTGCCGCAAGGACCATATCATCTGCAAATCTAACGTATTTTGTTTTTCTTACCGTAACGCCTCCTTCACTTACGAGAAATATTTTTTACAACCTCTTTTAGATATACAGGCTCATAGTATGCCCGAGGAATTCTCCAAATTGATAAAACTTACTAGATGGAAAGGACCAGCTAATTTGAGTCACTGGATTAAAAGCGGCCCAATAAACAGTTTACACTGAACTCAAAAAATCACTTTCTATCTCCCTCCTTTTATTAAAGCGTACAGACCAAGGATATTCTAATAGAGGATTTGTTTGTAGCTATCTTATACGCAGAGAAAGAACGAAGCCAAAAAAAAAAACGACTAAGCATCGACCAAGGCGACGTACCTGATTGGTTAGCGAACAATTATAGAGCTTGTTGCCATCTTTGTTAGCTGAAAACAAATGTTTTTGATTGGAGTAAGTGGGCTAACTGGGCGGGACTAAGTGGTGGCGTTTGGGTTCATGTTCTTGGCAAAATCGCATATTCTCTATTAGAACATCCTTGGCACATACGGACAATAAAAAGACTGGAAAAAAGTTTTGTTGTCTGATAAATCCAGTGGAAACTATCACCGAATTGACGAGGAATCGGTCCCGGGTCTTCTGCTTGCCCTGCTCTTTCCTGTAGTGATCGGGGATCAATCCACGGACGGACTAAACGGTTGTTCTTCGTATGTTCTGA
>JAGDQP010074567.1:0-10256 GCA_022664845.1 Lepisma saccharinum | reverse complement strand
TTCCTGATGAAAGTTCCATATATCTATAGTAGTCACCTTCTTCGCACCACCTTCCTTAACTTTTTTTTTTTTTTTTGCTGAGGAGAAAAACAACAATTTCGATTACAACGAAAAACAAGAATAAATTGATGAAGGAAAATGGTCATTTTCTCCCTTAAGAGATTCAACCGGGCTTTGAGCATTGGTACACAAATACTGTAGAGCACCTTTCACACAATTTGAGAACGTTTCTCCTTTACCATACTATATATTACAACCTTCACAACTGTGCTCCATTTTTTTTCTTTTATCTTCAAGTATTCGAAAACGATGAAACACTCTACAGAAGAGAACTCAAACTCGAGTTCAGTCTGAATAATTAAGAACCATATACATCCCATTAAATACGAAGTGGTTTACCTATGGACTAGAGTTAAAATGATTTTCTGATTTCAGACCTGGAATATGATAGGTGAGTAGTCTACACTGCAGTCCTATCCTCTATCAGACAATCTGAAAACGGTTCTTTACCACTACATTACACATTGTACCCATCGCAGTGTTGCCACCGCTTCACTATTTTTCCTTTCAAGTACTTGAAATTACGCATCGGAGGAACATTATGAATTTTACAAAGCATACCGTCGTAACCTCCGAATTAATAAACATACTGTATTTCACAAATACACACCTGTCAAGACAATATTCCCACTAACATAAGCTTATATACTCAGGCTAAAGAAAGAAAGAAAGTATCAGGTGTGTGCAAAAGTTCTTCCTGTTTTTGGAGACAAAACAGTAACGCGAAGAACACACATCAGTAAGCCACTTATGCCTACATGTAACAACTGCAATCGTTATGAATGACCTCTTGCCATCTGCCTAGTAGGAAATTAATCCCACGTTGATAAAACTTCTCTGGTTGAGTAAAAAAATGTAATGCCATTTGCACATCCTCCTCACTATCGAAAGTCTGGTAAGCGAAGGTATTCTGTAATGAGCGAAAAATGTGATAGGCTGTATGAGCAATGTCGGAGAAATACGCCGGGTGAGGCAACACTTCTGAACCAAAGTGTAATAAGCTCTGCCGTGTGATGAAAGCACCATGAGTCCTGACTTATCATGATGGAAGACAACGCCTTTGTGATTGAGGAGTGCTGGCCGCTTAGATCTTCTCTCAGTCTGCCCAAACTGTTGGCAGTAGCAGTCGGCACTTATCGTTCGGTTAGACGCCAGTACCTTCCAGTAGATTCAATTCACATCCCACTATACATTTAAAATCCTTTTTCTGATGAAGTATTTTTGAGGTCGATGGAGGAGGCTCTGTAACGTATGACATTACGGCGCATTACTCACTTCTCATGTTTCGTTTCAAAATTGGTTCATGTACACTGTAATGAGAAATGAAAGAAACACTTGTACTCCTCTTGTTGCCTCGCAGTAACCTGGTGTGGAACACATTGATCTAAGTTTTAGATGAACCCAAGCGCCTGAAACCACCTTCGGAATGTTGTTCAATGTATCTTGAACGTGTGCCCTAATTCGCTGACAGTTGGATATGGGATATTTGTTATGGCTTGTTCCAGACTCTCATTAGAAACCACTGATGAATGAACAGAACATGGTTGATTCTTACAGCTTCTATCTCCGTCCGGGAATTTCCGAAACATGTGTTATCGTCAACTACGTCTCACCCCTTTTTCATATATTTGGCTAATGTTGCAACACAGCAGTACTGTCTTTATCAAACTCGTAAAGTAAACAATGACTGATGTGCTCCCTACCGCTTGCCATTTTACTCCGTTCAACGGACGAGATACTATGACACACTCAGTGTCTGCCTACGCTCCACTGCTCCTGCTTTCGTAACTAACGAGATAAGTTATCGTAGCGTCATCTATGACGTCAGTAATCCGACGGCGAGTAGCATCTAGAAAACGGGTAGAATTTTTGCGCACACCATAAAATTGAACAGGTGAAAAAACAGTTAATTTCAGTGTAAGTATTGTGCCAAAAACGTAGAATACTTACAGTCATATTAATATCCAGAAGTATGACACTAATGGAAGTCCCTAAACTAACTAAAGCTGCCACAGAACGGAACACTCCTGCAGCCTGAAGATTGGCCGAGTGGTCAAGTAGGAAAATGGAAGCTGGCAGCAGATTACATATTGACAAGAACACAGGAACTGGCTGAAAGAAAATAATGCTCAATGTAATGAAACATCACCAGACAAAAAGACAATGCATAGCCAAACAACTCTGTCTTCAAATCCCAGGATATTCACAACCAAACTGATAGATATAATAAAAATCACTGAGGTTGCTCACAGTGATAGTTCATTTTAATCGTTCATGTTCTCATAATGTTGATTTATTTAACTTATATTGGGTTGTCGTGTAAGGAATAATGTTGTCTCAATCAACTGTTAAACATTGGTCGCATGAGAAGTGTCCGGGAAAAGAACGGATTATTTCGGAGATTTAATAAAAATTATTAACATAGTGTCTGCAAAATTCACGGCAGTTAAATTAATGATTTTCGCATGAAACAAAAAGGATGGAAGAATTGTTGGGACCAGTTAGGGAACCCGGGATTGCCACACGAGAACTCTCAAGATATGAGTCCTCTGAAAAAACACCTTTCTTAACACACCCTGCTACGACATTAAACATGTTTCAAATGTACGTTATTTTTCCCCCACATTTGGGAAAATTGCAAATGTACCATTAAACATTGCTCAACATTACAAGGAATGAATTTATGAACTGAAACTGTATTTCATCACTTATTCTTGACTTTCATCGCCAATGACTCAATTTCATTACTTTTTTACGACTTTCATGGCCTATAAACATCCTGTATCACTTGTCTTAATGCATTGCATACGTAAGGATAAAAAAAATCAGATCAAGTCAGCAAAAATAATTTTAAAACAACTAGTTTTCTCCAACTATTATATTTTAATAATATAAATTTTATAGAAAGAAAACAGCCTAAGGCAGACGGTATCTGCTGAAAATTATCATTAAATCATTAACTTTGATAACGTTCGAAACTCCTGCGTACGCAAATTAATTCATTTGTTATAACGACTGTGAGAAGGTTTGTAGAATTTTTGTTAAAGGTTATTAAACAATTTGAAAGTTCTATTTCTAAATATATATTCGAACTTTTAAATAGACGGATCACACGAATCCAGACAGAAAATTCAATTTCATAGACTTGCAACTCGGAGATAAACTGAACTAGGTCGGTCACTTTCTTGCCACACCCGACCTCAGTACATAGTTTTGTATATTTGAGCATGCTCTTTCTGAAGGTATACACAGCTGTATCATTCTTTGTTTTATAAAATAATTGGCATTTGATAGCACAACACAATGTCGCTAAATATGTGAAAGAGCGCGTTTAAATCAACAAATCTATGAACTGAACTCGAGTTTTGCGAAAAGCGACATAGTGTAGTTTACCTCCGTGGAACAGAGATAAAATAAGCGTATTAACTTTTACCCATTCGCTCAAAACTATACTTACTACAGGCAATTGAAGTTTCCAAAGAGGTACAAAGAAATTATTGGTGCTGAATTCATAATCTTCCTCAACTGTAAAATATGTGTTTTATCTCGGGTTCTTAATTAATGCTACAAAGATTATCTCAAAAAAATAGCAGACTGAAAATACATTTGTAATTCTCTTGTGTTAGTATTTTACACATATTTCCTGGGTCTAACAATAAACATCTTATCTTGCCAGAGAATTGCGTTGTTGTCAAATTCTGTTTTATACCTTTAAAACCTATCTTAACTTGGCAACGTCTTTTTCTTTTCGTCACTCATTCTCATAGTAAATAACGCTTCATCGGATAAGGCGCGGAAAGCATGTAGCTAAACAGAGTTGAATTGAATCTTATTTATGGCCTTCAGGAATCTAAGGCTAAGGCCGGGATAGGGGAAGGGAACGGATTCAAGAAGATGTCGGCCAGGACCTATGTGACTGAGGAAAAACCCCGGAAAACCTCACAAGGGACCATTCTACTTTTGGCAATTCGATTTCGGAAAATGCTTGCTATCACCGGATTCAGTACCCAAAGAAACCGAGAAAAACAAGTTTGTAGCCGCAGACTGTAAACAGGACCGGAGATAAAGGGGCCCAAAGTTGGAATACAGGACGCAGAAAGTGCCTATAAACACCATGTAATTTTGAAACGAGTGGAGGAATTGAGATCAAATGTGAGGTATGAGTAACGTGTGTGACGCTCTACTGAATATGTGTAGTGCGCATCATGTCGGCCATCTTAAAAGTCGCCATACTGGGTTTATCGAAAAGAAATAAACGGGAAGGGAGGCATGTGGCATATCATTTGAGGCTAGGTCTTTCCCAGAAATTCAAATATGAGGCTTTTACAAAAGCACTTTTACTAAACATGAGGTAAAAATACCGTATCATTTTAGAGTACAAATTTCAGCACTTTAACATCATGGTTGTAACTAGGGCCAAATACAGTTTTCTTGGATTTCGGTCTTTTATACAACCAGTTTCCGGTATTTTAAAAGCTTATTTTGCTCGTTCTAGTGTAAGGAAGCCAACGAGAGTCAAGTTAATTTGTTTCTGACTTGTTAAGCTCTCGTTGCGCTCCTTGAATTTCACTGATAATCCACGTCCAATTCGAAACTCTAATGAACACACGCATTTCATTCGTCGTGGACATGCTACCAAGTTTATTACCAAATGTTACCAAACGTTACACCTGTATTTCATTATAACTGACATAAAAGTTCAGTATCTTACCAAAACGGCCAATGCTTTGGATCCAGCAACGATGGCTCCTACGAAGAATATAAAATGAGGAAGTAAACTAAATGCAGCTGTCCTATCTAATGGAGTAACTTCTACTACTTTGTACTTCTCTTTCCATGTTAAACATTTTAGTATTAGAAAGCCTATTAATGTTTGCCATCCTTGGAAGATAGTGGGATATGTAAACATCAATACCGACAAAACATACTGAAAAGAAAAAAAACATAATAAAATATTAGAATTACATGAATGGGACTACTTTACTTCACAGAACATTTAATCGTCATACAATTCTTCATAGATTGGCGAATAATTATGCGATTTTTAATATAGGTACTTATCGGCGTGGGTACTGTTTTCAGATTAGATGCAACACACTTAAAGATCAACACATATTATAACTGATGTGTGTTGAGGTTTAAGTGTGTTGCATCTAGATTAAAGACAGTACATCACACAAGTAGGTACGTATACTAATTAAATGCTGTAAGTTGTACGCGCAGTATGACTTCATCCATAACTTTTATATCCTTTCCTTATCATTAATACGGAAAATGTAATTGATCATCTTGTTTTCAATTTTTCGATTAGGAGTATAAATAACACAAAGACACAGGCGGAATTTTAGGGAGATGTTTCTCATGCTCCTACGTTCTGCGAACTCCATTCCATTTTGAACTCTGAAGTTGAGGATCACTTAAAAAAAAAAAGAAGTAAAACAAATTTTCTGTTACATTAGTTATAAATACAATGGAACCTCAATAGCTCGAATTTCTTGATATGTCGAACGTTATTCATTCCCCTTCCCTATTCCACCCTGTGTTAATTTAACTTTATAAGTCAAATAAAAAAAGTTTAAGCAATATCGGAGATGATGATGGTACATGCCTTTGTGAGTCGAAGTTTAGGGAGTTTGAACGATCTGAGCCAAACGTCTCCACTGACGTGGCGAGTGTCTGCTGCACCGTGATCAGCACGATGTTAAATATTTCATAAACGAAAATGTAGGACTCTAAAAGTAACGTGAGTCAGTTCCGGCCCTCCATATCTCGAAGTTTCGTATTTTGCCTCTCGATAACCCGAACCTCGCTAAGTCAAAGTATTTGATAACTAAAAGTTTGCCTTTTCGCCTTCAGATTCGAATTATTGAGGTTCCACTGTATATGTCTACATAAATTACTACTTGACTATCTACACAAAGAGTTATTGACCCAGTTTAGAAAAATGTAACTCTTGCGTCAAAGGCAAACTCTCGAAATATGTGAAAAGGAATGTAGTAGAATGAAGATATCTAAGTATAAAACAGAGACTGAAAACGTTCCTGCTTCTTCTTATGAAAAACACTAGAGATACGCACTAGAGCCGGCACACGCAATGTGTATTTTTGTTTAACAGTGACAAAGCCTGGAGACATTCAACTGGCTTGGTAGCAAACTGTATCAAAGGAACAGAACAAATTCACTACCATCTATGCACGAAGTTCTAAAAATCTAGCCAATCTAGTCTACAATTTGTATTTATTAATTTGCTAATTTTCTCTTAAATAAGACTAAATTCTCATACGTATATTACTTCAACTCAATTTGGTCAAGCATGTATAGTGGGTAAAAGTTGTTCACGCCGACATTGACTCTTTGCGGGTGACCAAACGGAATATTACATAATCCCTTACCCAGTATCTTATGAACAAAAGTCGGGAAAAATCTCAATTTCTTTCTCCCGAAGTTCAATATTTGAACGAAACGGGATGTCTAACAGTTGAATCTACATGGAAAACACTATTTGTAGTACGTATGTAACAAAGTAATATACAGGGTGTTGCGAAACGACACCGACAAAACCACCTCACGAGATTCCTGACATGATAATAGGAAAAGACTATCGAGAGAGCGCAAAAGCTACCGAAAATGTGGGGAAATAAACTAGAAGTCTGTTTTCGGATAGACCATTAACAATAAAACTGAAGCGGCATGGTACCCTTACAGACTTCGAAACTGCTCTATCCGAAAACACACGTTCCAAAATTATGCAAAAGGATATTCCCAAAGAAAGTAAGAGATTCCCAGACATTCTCTGGAGTAAATGTGAGTCGAAATAAACAAGACGACGACGACTTTCCGTATGAGTAAAGATGATAAACGTAATCACTTCCATCTAACCGAATAACGACAGTCTCTCTTACTGATAACAAATACACGTTTACTGAAATGTATGTAATATAGTCCTGCTTCTTATGCAGCCACTCATCGTCTTGAAAATCATTCCGCAAAGAAATCTGTTTGAGATATCGACGCCAAAAAAAAAAAATATTGTTACTTGCTTAAAGATGGTTTTTTAGGCTTATTTCGACCTACCTTTACTTCAGAGATTTTCTAGGAATCCATTACTTCATTTGGGGAATCCCTTGTGCGTCTATTGCACAACTTTGGAATATACATTTTTTTTAAATGCACGTTTGTAGTCGTTGAGGAAACCATGCCGACTCAGTCGTACTGTTAACGGTATTGGCAATATCAAGCTCTGGAGTCATTTTTCCACACATTTGTGCACCCTCGATTGTCCATTCTTTTATTTTAATTATTTTCACGTTTTTTTAACCCTGGGTTCGATGCCATGTGTGGGTTTTGTGATAGACAAACACTGTGTGCATTGGTTTTCTCGGGGTTCTCGCGTTTACTCCCACTTTCTTCATTCGCACTCCATCATGCCTAAAGCCCTTAAATAAATTTATGACGAGTGTTATCGTCAAACCCCAGATGCTTATTAATTCAACTAGATCTACAATCAAGACAAAAACCACAATTAGGAAGGTTAGTGTACACAACGTACAAAGCCACGATTACCTTTGAGAGATTTAATTCTGTAGAATTCCTCAAGTAATTCTCTATATTAGCTACTTCACTCATTACACACTGTAGACGCCTCGAAATACAACGCTTTGCATTGCTATAGCCACGAATCTTACTAAAGATAATGCAAAAAGAAAACCATACCGATTATACAACAGTCTATACAAGGGGTTCTAATAGAGTAAAAACAAAAAAAACATACGCTCTAGATATGATCCCAAAAACACACACCCGGTTGGGCATATGTCCTCTGGTGGGCATTTTACATAGTATTTTGTAGGAATTGGTAAAAAATGTAATATTTCCAGCAATGTCCAGTGCGAAGTAAAAGTAGTGGCCAATATAGAGAATTACGATGCTGGCAGAAGTTTACTCGTACTGACGCAGTTCCTATTAGCTATTATTATTTTATTTTTTGTTATCACGTGTTGATTTTAAGTAATTTTGTTCATAGAACAACTCTCCGTTACGAACCTCATAGCTTTTTTACTGTTTATATTAAATACTCTTTAAAACATGACACTTAAAAAAATAATATCTTAACTTTGCAAAGCTGTGCAATATTAATAATCATTGTCCCGTTATATTCTTTTATACTTGAAGTGTTTATAGCTCCGGAAACATTTCTGGCGAACTGTAGTACATTCTTGTATGAAAATGACGCAGAAATAAATTTATGCCGAGATGAGAAGGCGAGTTAGCTGAGGTCAGATACAGTTATTCCGCTTTGCATAAGTACAGCTATAGTTGCACCTGTCAGTTGATCTCTTCGGCAGAATTTCCATCTGCCATAAAGCAACATTATTGCCCTCCTTTTTTTAACGTGCGAAAGCCTGTCTGAAATTGTGTCAGTAGTCTTGAACTTCTCCCACCATATCTACAAAATGGCCTTGCACTTTACAATTCAACCCAGTGTGAAGTCACAAGCACACTTTCGTAAATTAGTCAACAAAAATAACGCATCTCTTCAACTTTTACCCAGGAATGTGAAGAAGTTCAGAATGTAAATTGAAATGTTTGAGCATAGGCAACATTGAATATAATATTACCTTGTTTATAAAAACTGCTGTCACAAACAGAAAAACATATATTATTAAGTCGATATATCCTGATCTTGTGATATGCTTCATATGATCTTTCAACGGACGGCATTTTTCCTTTATCGCGAACATACTAACGCCACACCTTGGGCAATATCATAACAAATTAGAGGCATGATACCTCTTATAATAATGATCACATTATCGATACAGGTGAAAAAAAAGTGTCACTTGCCACGTTGAGACGCATTTAATAATATCGTTACTCAATTGATAACTGTCAGCGCCCCCATTCCATGGGAAAGACAAATGACGATCTAAGACCGTAGTTACGAAGTTGGCCAATAAATAAGCGTGTTGCTCTAAACCCGCCAATCGTATTCATTCTTTCAGAGCCTTTGGATTGTAGGCTTGATTTGGGAAGAGAAACAATCGGGCATCACGCTGGGTAGAAAACTGGAGTTCAGGAGCCCGGAATTGTCATAATTTTAGAAAACCGAAGAACAGGCCCTCGCAATGGTATGTACAATATTTTTTTTGTTCCTTTGTAGGAAATAGAAAATACTTCCTACAAATCATTCTGAAGGTATTAGCTACAGAAAAAGGTATCACGCAGTTCTACTACTTTCATGTTAATTTCTCATTATTACTCACTTGATCGTAATTTTCGTTAGTTTTTAGCTATACCGGCTTGTAAGTTATGCTGAAAAACGCTTTCCATAATGTTGTAGTGTTATTAAAATAATAATAATGTGTCTAATGCACTACACAGTATTCACGTGATTGATCTATTTTGAAACAAATGAATGTTGAATTCAATGTGACAATTTGCGAAGTGGGCCTAGCAACGTAAATATTTCAACGTTTAAGTAACTTTATATTTTATACTGAAAGATTATATTAAGGTTACCTGTTCGCAAGTATCGTAAAAAATTCGGTTCTGTTCCATTATAATTACTTCATAATCCTTGTGCTCTCCATTTTTTCATGCAGATTCAATACGCTAAGTTAACTAAGGTTAGGTTAGGTTTTGTTTGATTGCTTCAAATACGAAAAAGGTAAGGAGTACAGCTCCAAAATTTCAACTGATGACCTAGATGTATCATTTTTCAAATTTTTACCTTACCTACTTAACTAAACTGCGAACGTTGCTTTGGATGTCCGTGCTCTAGACGAACAAAAAAAAACTACATAATACCCGAAACTACAATATGTACTAGCCAGTCCTGCTAATTTAAACATATAACTGAATTTGGAGCTTCGTATGCGTACACCAAGATTCTATTTAATGATTTACTTTTGCAAGACGTTTAAATATTCCAGTAACAGGCTTCGGGTAATATGATTATGCATCTTGCACTTGTGCGTATACTTTATGGCTGGCAAAGAAAATAAGGTTTTGCAGGAAACCTGTAATGTTTCCAGACTGTGTGGAGGTGTTGAAACTCAAATTACTACGAAGGTGTCTTATGAAAGTGTGCAATAGAGAGGAGTGAAGAGCGAGAAGTCGGAGGGCCTATCTCCTTCCATCAGCGTTAAGGACACCGACATTATGGGAGTGTCAAAAGTTATATGCCCTGTGGCCGC
>JAGDQP010074566.1:0-10256 GCA_022664845.1 Lepisma saccharinum | reverse complement strand
AAGACAAATTATTAAACCAAAAATTTACCCTAAGATTCAAGGACAGACTCTCATGTAATTAACTACCAGGAAAAGTAGATAACAAAAAATTTTGCACAATTCATCATATTTTTCTTATAAACACTAAACGGATTAAAACACTATGAAGAATAAATACTTTAATATTGTAATAAAACTAAGGACCCTAATTGTCATTTCCGTGACTACGAATGATACAGAAAGACCCAAGGTAGTTTCGAAGACACACAAATTTAAAACAAATAGCTAAAAACAATTTACTAAAAATAATGCCTCAAACTTAAATAACGTATTAGAAATATATTTAAATGTAGTATTTCTAAACTAACAAGAACAATTAAAAATGTTGTCGCGAAGGAAAATCAAACATCTATAAAAATGATTAAGAAAGGACAAAATAGCATGAATACTGCCATAAGCCATAAGATTTTATAATTTAACCAAAATAATGGTCTTGTTAATCAGAAATGGTTTCATTTGCCCTAAGAGCATAAAGAGAATATAAAACTATCCATCTTAAGCCCCCAAAACTAATATTTTATATTAAATTACCTTTTGATCATCTCTTGATATTAAACTAATAATAATTTAGTAATTTTATTTTATTCCCACAAACAGTTATAAATAATTTAATGATTAGGGTAGAAAACTATTTCAAAGAAGGAACATTATATTATCATAATTAATCGAGGTAAAGTGTCTCGAATTCAAACATAAATAAAAGAAATAAATACTGAATTAATAAAAAACAAATAAGAAGAAACATTACAACCCAAAAAGATAATAGAAAACAAAACTCCTATAATCAAAATTCAAGCGTATTCCACCATAAAAATAAGACAATATCCCCTCCGTCCCTCACTATATTCTACATTAAAACCAGACACAAGCTCACACTCTCCTTCAGCAAAATTTCGGTTAATATCAGTCAAACAAGATGCCAACCACCCCAAAGATTAGGGGAAACTATTAAATAGAAATCACAAATGTTCTTAATGAAGAACCAAATCAAAAATACTATATCTACCTCTTAACAAACAAAATATAACAAAATTGAAGCTAGGCTTACTTCGTAAGAGAGAATGCTCTGTGCCACAGCACGCAATCTCTCAAATAAAGCAAAATTAGAATTAGAAGATAATCCCGCTGATATTACAGTATAAACTCTCATGCTAATACAACATAAAGAATAAAAACCTAAAGAAAAAGTAACTATCAAACCAGCAAGAGGAATACAACCACACCAATAAATGCTAAAATAATCTTAAAACAGGAACCAAATAGTAAGGATATAAGTTCCTTAGTAAAAAGCTTAAGGATAATCTAAAGCAATGGTCCCCATCAAAAGATAGCAGCACTATCTACGTATATGTCTAATTTATTCTTATCGTTGCACGAAATTTCCTTGCTGCTTCTATAAATTCAAGCCTAGAGAGTTCAAACTTTCAGGGAAGAAAGTTCATAATCAATTCATGTGTATGATCGATGCCGATATTTTACTTTCGGTTTCCTTCGTTGTTGAAATCAGTTCATTGTTGTTTCGAATATAGAAACCTATAACAATGAAGTTCTTTCAACAATGAATAAAAATGAAAATTGAAAATCGGCATTGATCAAGTTTCTTGAATTAGTTACGAACTTGAGTCCGAAACGTCTTTGGGTGTCCCGGATATGCTTATACAGTGGGAAACTTCGACATTTCAAAGAGAAGTAGGGGTGGATTTTCTTCCATTTGAAACAAGCGCTGATTATCAACATTTTTGTACGAAACACTTATTTTGTAAATCGCGTACCAATTGGCGACATTCAAACTAACTGGTTTCTTTATTTGCTATTGCCAATCCTTTATTAACCTTGCCTTTTTACCGAAATATCAAATAAGGGCCTCCTCTTGGGTATGGATACGAAGAAGGACTTTCATCACTTAACTCGGTAGATCTTTCTCAGTATACAGACACTCTTCCATGTAGTCTCCTATCTCTTTGTTTACTAAGTTTGGTCCAAAACGTACCACCGAGGCCTCAATCAATTTGATAATAAATGAAGTCGCATTTTCTGCTTTTGCAGGAATTGTAGTAGAGTGCCCTCTTAGAGAAACAGCATCGAATGAGAAAGAACACATTTTTCTTATATACACCATTTTGTGAACTTTACACGAATATGTGGAATGATATGTGGAAAAAAGAAGGAGGTAGCACTCAGTTCTGTACTAGCACCGTGTGTAGTGAAGAAAACTCAAAACAGTTGGATTTGTTCGTTCACCTGTCTCTACATATACACTTCTGTCCAGATACATGATGAAAGTTTCCTCCTTTACAGTTCTAATATATGCAAATTGAAACGTTTGACCTTTCCACTGACCACGTTCTAAATGTACTTAAATATATTTTGGTGCATCATGCCAACCTTTAACTAGCTCCAGTAACTTAATAGCGTCTGTATTATCCTGATCCATAAATTGCAAGTTGTTTAATTCAAAATTGGTATCACAGATATCTGAGCTACATTCTCTGTAAATATTTGACTATCATCATGTTTTATGTTAAGAAAATCAGTCACCTTAGTTTTTGGTGCATTCAATGTTAAAATCAGAGGCAGACAAAAACAAGGACCAGCGTCGTAGTTGAACAATATCGTTGTTCCGTATATCTTATTCATCTCAAATTAATATGACTGGTAACGAGACAGTTAAATTTTGAAAGAACGAACATAACATATTTATGGAAGCGTTTAACGACTACTACTAACACAACTAACGTATTCCTTTGAAATCTCGTATACTCTTCCTCAGCTGTCGATAAGGTTCCAGAAATAAGGCACTTTGTTTTTAAATGGCCATCTATTTATTGTATAATATCTATCCGATACCAAATTGACAGGCTTCAGTCATAGTAAAAGACTCGGCATTTGGATCAAACTTGCAACAAAGCTCTTATTACTTCATCAAAATCCTTAGAATGTTTCACCGTCCATTCCTAAGATCGATTGTTCTTAATTTACCTA
This sequence comes from Lepisma saccharinum, assembly GCA_022664845.1. Lineage (NCBI taxonomy): Eukaryota > Metazoa > Arthropoda > Insecta > Zygentoma > Lepismatidae > Lepisma > Lepisma saccharinum. The sequence continues at coordinate 7,235 of JAGDQP010074566.1, read as the reverse complement.
TGTTAATTCGGGATCCTTATGATAAAAGTGGTATATGCCTAATGGTAAAAGAATACCGTATTAAGGAAGAACTTATATTAAATTAAGTTGACCGTTTAAGGGAATCCAAAATTGACTGCAACTTTCTGGCGAAATTTGGATGCTTTCTTTGCCATTCTCGAATTCATAACAGGTGTAATTTTCTTTCAAAATGTACATTTTCCTAGGGCGCTTACACATCGGCTAGTTAAAATCCCTGCACGAATTAATATATATTTTAAAGACGTTTCTCTTGATTTTGGTTATTAATCATTACATTATCTAGGTAACAGGATATGCCTTGAAGAGTCTATTCACGAAACTTTGGAATATTTGTCCTGAGCTATTTGGTGCAAATGGGAGCCTAGTCTGCTGAAAGAAGCTCTAAGAACACTTAACCTCCGTGAATGATTTAAAATTTCCTCTATTTTTGGTAACGGATACTTTACCTTTTGTCCCCTTAATTACGGTCGTTCTTAAGTGAAGACTTAATCGAATATGATTGTATTATCTTTCTGTTAATAGCTGCGTGGCCTAATCGGTATATTAAATCTGCTTCCAAACCCCGCTTTTGTAAATTTTACAATTCTTTTCCTCCAACATCACGCACTTGAAATGGAATTGTATATGCTAATTTCTGATAGACTCAGTTTTCACTACAATGTGCAACTTATGACCTATAAAAGATTTAATTATGTCCCCTCAACAGACTTTCTGATATGTCGTTAACAGTTCATCTATTTTGGTGTCTTTGGTATCTACAAGAGCTTTTTAATTTACCGTTCATGTTGATATATTCATCTGCTAAGATATTAAGTCTTTTCTTGTCACAACTGTTGATAAACAGACAGACTGATAACGATTGTAGTAGAAGGTAATAAAGTTAACACGTAACTCACGAAATGTATGATGACGTTAGGAACGCAGTGAGGCGTTATATCATCAAATATTTAAACATGATCGGTAAGTATTTATGACTAACATGTATTTTAATGCCGATTTATTAATTATTCATGTGGATTTGATAGTTGCTAAATATCGTATTTAGCTGCGCATTGTACACACACGTTAATTACTGATCTTGTTATTATTGTTTAGCTTCGCAAACAATGTTAATAATTGGCTTCTTTTTCTTTCATTGTTACGTCTGCGTTTCCATAGAAATGTTTTACCTAGTCATATCAGTATTCAAATATAGCGTGTCTAATCACGTTTGAGAATTTTCAGCCCGGAGGTTCGGGATTGATAAATTTCAATAGATAGAAGCTGAATTTTTATATATCTTTTATGCTTTCACAAAATTATGCTAATAAAAATTAACTTATGTATTTGAACTCCGATTTCAAACACTGTCGTTCGGAATTCACGAGAATACGTTAAAATGCACAGTTCGTATTACTCAGTGAATAATCTAATACTGATACAGTGGAGTGCACGTGACACTATATAGTGTAAAATCTGATTTCAAATCTTAGATTTAAATAGTTTATTTGAATTCCGGTTTCAAACACTGTCTTTCGGAATTCACGGGAATACGTTAAAATGCACAGTTCGTATCACCTAGTGAATAATCTAATACTGATACAGTGGAGTGAACGTGACACTATATAGTGTAAAATCTGAATTCAAATCTTACGTTTAAATAGTTAAAAATTTTAGTTTAATTCAACAATAAGTTTTAATTAGTATTAGTAGTTGTATTATTATTGTTTAAGTTAACATGATCTGGAGAACTTTTATTCAGCAGCTCTTCCCGTTAAAATTGCTGTTATTTTTTATTTTTTATCAATTACCTACTTAATGTTTTCCTCAATCACATACTTTTTAATACATTCCCTCTCCAACTAAGAACAGAACAAACAAAAAAAGTACACTTAACTCGACATCCACAATCATATTAGAATCAATTAACTGAATTAGCACCTTCCTAGGTCTAATATTATTGTAACATCATTCTGATTTTTACAGTAATGAGCAATATGTTTTTGAAATACTCTAACTACAAGGGTTCGTGAAAAATCAAAACAATTCTAGGACCTCAGAGTACTCTTAAAGGAACAACATTTCTTATTATTGTCTTGTTTCCACTTATTATATTTAATAACTTTATAGGATTAACATTTACACTAAATCTTCCTCTACCAATATGGCCTAGCCTTAAGCCATATGGATGAATTAATCATCGTCAACATATATTTGCCCATCTTCCAGCAGGAATCCTAGAAACATCATTCGATTTGTTTAATATAAACATCATTCAACCAGGCAATTAAAAGTAAATATGGTAGCAGTGGCGTTTTTTCAGGTGAGGTTAGTGAAGCTGAACTTCTATTATTTTGGTCTTTCATTGACTAAATAAACAAAAATTGTTTGTGAAAGAAAATGAAGTAGCGTAACAAAATTCCAGCAGAAAAACAAACTCTTTCCAATTTTGTATGCAGCATGAGTAAATATTCTAGCGCTAGAAGGCACACTATTCTTACGAAGCTGAAAACGTTACTTTTAAATACCTTCGAAAAAAATCTAGCTATAAGTTGTTTCTATGGCGGGGACAATTTTACCCAGGTGAAAATCTTTCCGTTGACGGGACGGTGAACTTCTGGTTGCCAAGACAACCTAGACGCTGCAGGCTATACTGGCCAGTGCGAGATAGCGTTGAGTATAACGGAAGAGAACCTGGAATATGCTTTCAACGAAGTTACTTCTCTTCCGAGTTTCGGCTGTTCAGCGTGCAAGTAAAATAAATTTGTCCCCACAGCATCAGCACCATGTGTACCTGTACAATTGTTCCTATTTTGTTCATGTATGTATAGTGAAAGGGAAGGACGATTTTGACACGGCCTTTTTATAGACAAATATCCTTGAATAAGTATGTGTGCCAGCGCTGTAATAGACCTAGTGCCAAGTGAGTTAATTCAGGCGCACAATGCTAGATACAACGAATTTGAAGTATTCTATTTATGTTATGTATGAGCTCTTTGACTAAGCTATAGAATCCAGTCTCAATATATGGCTATGTTAATGGTTGATCTTTAAAAAATGTTAATCTTACTTAAAATGTACTCTGGGTAGAAGTAGAATATTTCAGTTTACGATAACTCGATATATTAGAGATTTCACTGATTTGTAAGGCGTGGTGGAATGGATTTGCAGAATTACGAAGATGCTCTTGGTTGGAACTAAAGGAAGGGGTGTTCGTCAAACTTTATCCATATGTGTAAATATTAATTGCATTTTTAATCCAAATATATAGATTTAAAATATGCCATCCGCTACGTTCATTTTTTTAACCCTTATTTATACATGCCCAGCCCACGTCGCCTAGTGATCTTTCACCACAGATCATTGATAAGGAACCAGCACAAGTTCGATAAACCTTTGAACGTCCATGAGTTCTGACATATATTTTCATATTTCCTCCATTAATTCCTGGATATAATCTAGAATAGAGACCTTGAACGTTCTATTCATCTCATTTCCGTCTGAAGTTGAGCTCGCTGAGTGATTATACGCTTAAGACGTATATATATTAGAATGTGTTTATAAGTTTGTAAGCTCATTTATAACTTAATAAATATTGTTTAATGAGTTCCTGATTTCAGCAGCAGAGTAATTTTGTGTAATTTTGACACATAGGCCTAATAGTCTCTGTATCTTAAGGGAAAATCCAATTAATTTAATTGAACAGGTCACGCTCTAATTGCCTTTAACGTTTATTAGCAAGAATAAATATTCTAGAGGCAAGGGATTTTTTATTCGTTTAAAGATTTCAAAACCATCAACCGTCAATATCAATCTCGTTACGAGAGTATTTGAATTGAATTTTATTTATAGCCTTTAGCAATGTTTTGTTTACATTAGGCCAGGATGGGGAAAGGAGAAGAAAGGAAGGAACTGTCCCAGCATCAAGCTGGTGCGAAATCGTGAAAACTGGAAAAACATCAGCCACGATGGCCTCTTGGTGGGTTCGAAAGCAGGTGTTTCCCAATGGGATAGCAACTAAGGAACGCCAGCTCGGCTCTCGCGTTAGGTGTAATAAACTTTTCGCCAAGAAAGGCCATTCTTCAGACGTATGACGACCTTAGACCTTAGATGCAAGTAATTTAAATGTACATTAAACTAAACTTCAAACATTACTCTAAAATTGTCACTGCATCTGAAAAATCACTGTGTATGTATTGTTCTAATAATAAATTTTGAAGCAGAAAATAAGTTGAATTTAGGGGAGCCTGAAAACTGAAAATGTCACGAAGAATATTTTAAACAGGCCATCATCTAATTTCATTCGTATTTTTTCTCTCTATCCATTGCCTTCCTGTAATAGTAATATTAAACTTTCAGCACTCAGCATATATAAAGGTCCTTCAATGCTGATTGTGTCTTTATACCAATATTTTTGGATTGGGAAAGCTACCACTCATCCGCATTTACAAGACCTAGAATATATGCGTAGTTATTATTTCCATTTGCATTTCCATGTTATATCATTTTCATCACTGATTTTGTCTTTGCATGACATTTAAGCATTTTTCGTTCAGTACCTACCATCCCAAGTTTGGAAGTAGACTACCATCCCGGCATTTGCTTAGTGTGGCTTACGAAAAACATCAATCAGGATGGCGGTCGCTGGGAATAATCCAAAGACCTTTCGATTGCTAAACCGACGCTCTATCAACTGAGTTACGGCTGTTCGGTCCCCGTCACTAATGCACTGTACATTCATTTGAATCCGTCTAATATTAGCATTGGAAATGTGCGTATCAAACCACAAATTAATAATACAACGTTACGTCGATGAGTATAGTATTCTGAAAAGGAGGACAAAGTCTTAGTTTAAATCACTACGCTGCGATAGCTCATGCAACTGGTGTTTCAGTTTATTACGTTCTTCCTGCTTCACATTTAAAGGGTGGAATGTTAGAATTGAAAATAAGCTAGAAGGTTATTTAGTACTCTCTTCTCAGTAAATGGCCTTTACACAAATAAACAATAAATATACTGTATAACTACACTATGCCAGTCTAGTACTTTATTCTCTGTTCTACAAGTGGAAAATTCTTCTACAAAATCATTACCTTTTCCACTGCCGAATGACTTCTTGTAAATGAAATTTAGCAAAGTACTACATTTTTCTCGGGCGTATACTAACATGGGCTTGTTTGTTGTTCCCACGCTCAGTCGTCGTCAAAATTAATCATATCTTCAACTATATTTACATATTTATAGTGGGTCCCAAATTTTAGCAGTTAATTTCTCTACAAATATTCATCAACATTTAATATGGTAAGCGGCATTACGGGTAAACCAGTCAGTCCAGAACATTCAGGATGAATACAGAATGGGTACATTAGTTTTTTGTATGCATCTCACTTACGATTTTGACCACGAGCCGCCACTGTATGGTATCAGGACACCTATTAACCCTTCTAGGAAGCATGGAGAAGTTTATCTCTGTGCCTTCTCTCCTTGATGATATTAAATCAAATTATATTATTAATACTAGAATATGCGGTATCAATCATTCAATCTTACGTATTTCCTGTATTAATAACCCTGTACTCAAGTGATGGTACAGATGTCAACACTCCAAAATCACCCATACCATGTAACAGATCAAGTCCACGACCATTAACAGGAGCTCTAGCGACCTCAGTTACAACAACATGCCTAACTATCTAATTTCATCTATTCAAGCCAGTGTTATTCTTTCTTGATCTTAAATTATTAGTTTAACAATAATTCAATGAACACGGGATAGTTCCCGATAAGGAACTTCACAAGGTCATCATACAATTTAAGTCACAACATTAATTCGTTGAGGTATAATCCTATTTATTGTTTTAAAACTATTCTTCTTCATGTTTCTTTTCTGGGTCTTCTTCCATTGAAGCAAAACCCAACAGTAGAAATCGCAATAAAATGATCCCCGGTAGAAATTCATCCCAATAAAATAATACCGCAATCCTACTCACCTCAGGATCTACAGTAATCTGGACTCATCACAGATTTTAAGAAGCAAATCACTCAAGCCCTTACTTAATATATTTGCTTAGGGATTGTATTACGAAGATATAAAATATATTATTAATGTACAGTCCCCTCCAAAAAGAAAATTAACCAAAATAATATAAACCATGATGCGTATAAGAATACAAAGATAAAATATTAGCAGCTCTAAAAATGACATTAAACCAACTACAGTATACTTTAAAAAGATCACCGATTAACATTATTTAATACACGAAATTCCCCTAACAAATTCAATGTCGGAGAAGCCGCTATATTAACAACCCTTTATAAAAACCATCAAAGTATATACTTGGTATAAAATATAAATTTCCCTTATTAATCAGTAAACTTCAAATCCCTAAACGCTTGTAAGAAATATTAGCCAAACCAAATAACCCGGAAGAACACAGCTCATGAGCAATTATTAAAACAAAAGCACCTTAAACCCTCAAACCCTTATAGCTTTAATTCACAACATTACTAGCACTATATACGCCACAGCAGATTATGCATTTAAAGATTTAACATCAATCTGACGTAAACGAATTAAACTTACAGCATCTAATGCAACAATTCTAACACCAAACCATAATAAATTTATTTTATTAGCAATCATCCCCAAATAAGAATGAATTCGCAACAGACCATGCCCCCTAACTTTCATAACACCTCTCCAAGAATTATAGACCCACTAACAGGGACCTCAACGTGGGTTTTAGGTAATCACAAATAAACTAAAACATTGTCATTTTATAAGAAATGCCAAAACCTTTGCTCAGTATCATAAATAATCCAAAAGGAATATCAAAATTAACGAAACACAAGTTATATAATATAACACTCCCTCGGAGCCCATCTAAATGAAGAATTCCTACAAGTAATTGCACACGAGCCAGAAAATTATATAACAGCAAATAAAACTAGCCTTGATTCGCTCAGGTTTGTGAACCCCAACCAAAATTTAAAAATAAAGTAGGAATCTAGGGCTCTTCAAAGATAAGTAAGACATAAAAATTAGAAGAGAAAAACTTAAACAAAGAAACGAAAGTAATATTAAAATCAACGCTCTAAAACCGATATTATTTAAAGAAGGAAAGAAAACTCTTTCTCTAACCATAATTATCAAAAGAATATCTAATACACTTAATAATACTAAAGAATAAGACAAATTATTAAACCAAAAATTTACCCTAAGATTCAAGGACAGA
>JAGDQP010074564.1:0-10257 GCA_022664845.1 Lepisma saccharinum | reverse complement strand
CCGGACTTAGGGTGGTGAACATGCACCACCCCCTTCGTTGTAAACATACACTATCCAAAATGAGAAGCTAACAGTGACTGAAAATAGCAACACTTTCCGAAAATATAAGGGGTGTCAATTGTCATGTCATGTGGAAGGCAGCAGACAGTCTCCAAGTAACTTAGAAGGAGACTATATGGAAATAACGGATATAGAAGAAACTTACACACTACACATCTGTACTTAATAGTATGATCTCGAATGTTTGGACAACTTGAGCACCACAATCTGTACACTTTAAGACAGAAAAGCGATCCACTTGTACTTCTAGTACCATTTACTTGAAAAAGCGAAGTATCACCACAAATGTACTTCTTAGTACACATTTGAAAATGTAGGTCTCTTCTACTTCTCAGTACAACCTACTTGAAAAAGAGAATTATCACTACAAATTGTACTTCTTAGTATAACTGCAAATTGTGCGCACAAAATTGTACTTTTGAGTACAAAAAAGAAGCAATGGAGGAGACCCCCACATACTGACCCCAGCTACCAATCAGGGGTAAGCTGGCACTCTCTTGGCCCAGCTACGGGCTGAGAAGTGACTGGAAAGTTTTCAAAAACACTTGGCAAGTTGATATACAATAAATATCTTGCTAAAACATAATATAGCACAAAGCAAATACAAAAGTGAAACCTTAGGTAGAAAGAAAGCTTGGTTTAAACACCGGCTAAATGTTAACAATAAACATTGGCAAACTACTCTGTATTACACAGAATTGATAGAAAACCAAGAGGTTACTAACCACAAGTCTTTTTAGGACCAAAATATTGCGTGAAACTGCCACTAGGCAATTATTTAAAAAAATTAAGCTATATAATAATAAATATAATAATAATGAAAGCTATTGACACAAATTAAATGATTAACTGGCTCAAAGGACAAGAATGCAGAGTGTCCCTGCTGACTACAACAAAGTAAATGGCCATGAGTCCACTGAACCTGTTACTGGTTAAAAAAGAAAATGATTACGCTAGAATTAAATATTGCGAGAAACCTAACATATGAGAGTCTTGTGACAGAAACCAACTATCTGCGGATATAACTTAAAGAAAAAACGATACTCAACATATATGGAGAACTTTGAATTTCCTACTAAATATGACGAACCAAAGATGCTTGAACACACCATTTCAGAATAAATGGTGTGTGTGGAATATTCCACCCACTGCCTCCTACACTACACACGGAGCTGGTGCTTCTAATGTAAAAACTGCATTAGACATAGTGAAAAGAATTTATTACAAAAAATAGACACATCTACTGGAACACTCCGTACATTTGTCCTGTCCTGAGATACCTATGCTGAATACCAACCTGAAAATACTTATGGCTAATTCCCTGTGCAATTCACAATACAAATAAACTAAACGAAGGTTAAAAGTACAATTAAAAACAAATATCGGTTGTTTTAAGAGCCAAAAGAATGTATTAGAGACCACCACATGAACCGGAAACACAATGAGGCCTGTGACGGGAGCAATGATTAACAAACTAGAACAAGGAAAATGTTAAACCGGAAAAGTCCAAATACCAGGGTAATCCACACATATGGGTCCATTGCCAAACACATGAGCACAAATAGTCGCAGAAGACAAAATGGAAAAGTTAACCGGGAATACCGGTAAACCGCTGAAAATAAAACAGAATCACAAAAACGTTGGTACACTTACATAACTACAAAAAGGAAGAGGGGAGATCTCCTTTATTACATATACAAAGTGAGAGAGAATCCAGCAGGCTGGTGTGAATAGGAAGGTTCGGGGTCCGGGTCTCGCATTACAATGAAACCAGCAATCTAATTATATACTGAAAATTATACCGATACGAAGCGGCCGTGGCTCAGTGGGTAAAGCGTTGGCTTCAGATTTGGAAAGAAAAACATTGAAGATGGCCAAAAAATCGAAAGGTGCTATTTAAAAGCCATATGTAATGTAAACCTTTCGTGAATAATATAGTTTTTTAAAGTGTTCAATTTCTTCAGCGAAAAAAATCTTTATTGTTAAAAACAGGATATAAGAATGGCAAGGAATACAACGCTTTGCAATAATTGGTACACAAAATAGCAAACGTGCTTCAATCCCATTAATAACATAGGCCTAATTAATATATTCACTTATTTTATTGATAACTACATGAATACCGGAAGAAGATTATACTCCATATTGAATTGAATGGATCAGTTGAAAACTTGCACTGCGCTTCCTCCAGTTTTTCGTTGCCTTTTGGGAAGTCACAGAACGTTATCACAATTTCGAAAATTAAGCATGATGAAAGTTAAAGACTTGTATGCTCTGAAGTGATTTTTGCTATTAAAGCTTATATAACGTCACAGAGTGGACGGTTAAATATCTTGACTAAAAATTAATTATGTATGGCATGGGCTTTAATAGCATGGGCATAACCGGTCCCGGTCCATGAAAATGTTTTACCTGTCCGCGGGAAAATAGTAAAGATATCCCTTGTGCGAGACGCATGCACCGTGAAAGGCGCATGAGGGATGTGTAGGTAATCTGGATCTCAGTCCCACGCGCTACCGTTTTTATATTTCAAGGTTCTCAAGGAGTACCAATAACACTCTTGGACTCAATTTGCTAGGAGGCTTAGTGCATAATTATTTATGTGCGCATGTTGACAGTAGAAAATTTTCATTTGAGTTTAGAGTTTCTTACCACATTAAATAGAATGTACAATATAGTACCATGAATTGAATACCATCAATTGAAATTTAAATAAACTGCACGCTGGCTCTCATTTCTTGGATTTTCTATAATTCTATAGACCTCATGGGCTCTTGAGGGTTTTTTTAGGTTTCTTTTTAAAATAAAAGAAAAAGTCCATAAAAGAATTATACATCTGACGAGGTTACTTGCATGTGCAATAGCAGAAATTAAAAATAAATATAAACCATGTAACATCACCCTGTGCGATGCGCACGTGCCGTGAACAGTGCACGGAGTATGTAGAAGTAGGGCTCTGCGTATTTCTCACCGGTGGCACGAATTGAGGTCGGATGATCAGTCCCACACTCGACCGCTCTTAGCTCCCAAGGTGACGAGGAGTGACAAGGATATTCAATTTGATAGGAGGCTGAATGCATCTCAGAGTGCCAGGCATGCGAGCACTAAAAATGTTTCAGTGTCATTGGCAGGAATTTAAATCTGCTTCGCTTGTTCCTTTCTTTATTTTTCTGTTTTCCCGATCAGTGAATGTTTCTCTATAAACTGGCGTTCCACGAAATTTGTTCTTGTCATTTGCCGGTGTGCAAGTGTCGAAAGGTTGGAAAACACTGATTTGTATCAGTGATCACTTTAGATCATAGAGTTTCTTAACTTTCATCTTGCCCACTTTCCGAAATTATAATATTTTGGTGAGCTTAATGTAAGCTCTTAAAACAGTTATTTTGTTCATTAAATGTTTACTATAATTTAAAGCCTCAAGCATCTACACTAACTGATCTTATGCAGTGCTTCTTTGCAGTTTCTTCTAATAAGTCCTATATAGTAAGATATCGTTGTGGAAAGTAATACTTCTATTTTGACAAAATATGTATTTACCGTTTCAGTATATCAAGGTCAGCGATGAATCATAAATTGTTTGTTTGAGATTTAAAACCAATACTTTCGATCCTGTGAGAATTTTGTTTCTCACCCGATATAAGACTTGCTTAATTTAATTTTCGGACAATGGAACTGCTCACTGCTTTTGTTGTTGCTAATTTAATGTTCCAAGTATGAAACTGTATTAAAAAGACTAACGAAAGGAACAATTTGAAAATGATGGTTTACATTGCCAATTCAAATGAAGTCCAGGTTCATGCATGCAAGAATACTTGAAAAGTTTATTAACTCCTTTTCATGTTATTCTAGTATACAATTATTGTTACTGCATTGTTAATTATTGTTATTATTAAACAATTATTATTTTTTTCCTGCATTAATATGAACATTTATGAGTACCATGCAAATATGAAGGTGAGAGACGGAAACGATATGAATAGAATGACAGGTGTGAGATGTGCTTTTTAGTCAGGATTAGTGCTGGTATGGAATAGCTTGTTTTGAAATCAGCTTGAAAGGTTTCCTTTGATATGTGTTGTATAAATTGGAGGACTTTCTCATGGTTAATAGTGAAGAGATTCTGAAGGACGAGGGTGATGAGAGTGAGAGCTTGTTCCACAGTGATGGGTTGTTTGTTGGAAGTAATAGGTGTTTGGTGCTCTGGCTCTGGAACACGAAGTGGTGCGATGTAGGCAGGTGTGTCCAGTTCAACTTCAGGGCGACCTTTGCAATTGTAGCTAAATGTGGGCTGTTGGTCTCCAGAGGTGTTGCATTTTGGTAGTAGCTGTAGGTTTGGACAATGTTTGGTTTTATGAGAGCCGGTGCAGTAACCACATTTTGGATAATTAGGACAGTACTTTGGGTAGTGTGCATTGTAGGCTTGACAGTTATCGCAGCGTAGTGGTAATGGAGCTGATGTACGTGAAGCTTCTAACCTATATCTTCTCTTGTATATGTATGCGCCGTTGGCGAGAAGATTGTCGATTGTGTGTTGATGAGTTGTCATAATCCTAACCATATAACTTGACTTCCTTCTTTAGTTTTAATGCGGATACACTTGTTAATAGTATGTCTCTCGGTTTTTAATTCTTGTTATGTTTCTGCATCAGTCATGTCTGGATCTACTGACCGAAATACTACTGAAAGCACTGGAGATCGACGGTGGTTGCTGTCCAAGTGGTGTGATGTCTAACTTTGTGAGATTGGCGTCCTTTCAGAATATCTCAAAGCTGAACTTCTTTCTGATAGTGGTTGCTAGTGTTGGATTTAGCGATTGCAATATAATGCCATTTCTGGTGGAAATAATTCTGGAGGTGGAATCGCGAAAGACATACTTCTCAAGTTGCTGCATGAGTAGCTTCGGTGTTTGAAACTTGGTGTCATAGTTGGTTAGCAAGAAAGAATGTGTTGTAGTAGAGCTGCCAGCATCTTGAATTGTTGAATGATCTGTGAATTCGATGGAATAATCAGACTCTGTCGGAACTAATAGTATGAGACTTCTTTTGCGGAGGTGAGTTAGTGCTTCCTGATCCTCGAGGTCTTGGAGAGCGTTATCGTGAGCAGGATTTTGTTGGTTGTTGGTCGATGTCACGTGGATGTTGGGGTGTGGTGCCTACTGCTTTAAATTTTGCTGCTGTTTTTGAAGATTCTCTTTGAACTACAGGTGGAAGTTAATGTGTGCCTTTCCCGTGTTTGTTCCACATAATGGTGAGTGTAGTCGATGCACACAAGGAATGATGATGATCAGTCAGTGTGCAATGACTGCAGAATAGCTCTGACTAACTCGCACCGTCCGACACTGTGAAGCTCTGTCAGTCCCAATGCGAACGTATGCGTACTGTTCTCTCTAGTACGTCTGCTATACTAGGTCCTCGTTAACACGATTCTCAGTTAGGCTGGGTGAAATTCTGTACACCTATAGGTCAATTAAGCAATATGTTTCAACTTATACGTAAAGTATATACGCAATATAAAACATTTGATTAGCTTTGTTGCAACATACTTTACAGACTGCTATAAAAATTGTTCTTCCCTTAGTCTGATAATTTTATTAACTTATTTTTCTAGTATCTCTAAAGCATCTAGTTGTGGAGAAAGGTGATAAAAATAATTGCAGAAAATTCATTTTTAGCGACACATATTGAGTATTATTTCTTTATATTTAGGAATCCCGATTATATGACATATAATACAAGAAATAGTAAAGAATTTTATTTTTCTTGGACTCCCCTAGGCAATAGCGCAAGAGGGGCATGTGCCCTCACACAAACACACACAAATGATACTAAACATTCGTATATAACTGAGATTTTGGTTGATTTTATTCTTTGCACTCTTTCATTATATCAGTGAAATTTTTACTCTACGTATTTTTTTCTCATGATCTTGTAGCACTACAGGCTTCTAACTAGCAGTATCGAAAAGTCACTTTTGTAATAATATGGTGTTATTTTAACATAAATTTTGTCATTATTTTACAAATCCGAGATCATTAATATTTTTGCTCTTCTTGACATCTAAACGTAATTATTCCAAATTATTATTACAAACCTACGGCAGTTTAAAATATTTTGAAAAGTAGTTATTTCAGCCTTATTAGCGTACTTGTGGTTAATGTTCTGTTTCAAACTGCCATGTGTTTATACGTTAGTCGATTTTAATAATAAGTACAAAGGAATAATAATACAAAATTTCTAATTTTAAACATGTTAATTTTGTTCCCTTAAAATTTTCGTTTATGGGCCGAACTATTTACTTCTGTTTAAGTTTGTTACGTATGAGGAATGATGTCGCTTTATGAATACTCTTCCGCGAGCAGCGACAATACTATTAGTTTCAATACTATTCCTGCGTTTGTGTGGTATAGCAGAGAAAATATCTAAAAAAAAAAACATGCATTCCTCCCTTCTGTTTTCAATATAATGTCTACATAGATGCTTTCCCCCCTTAACGTAGTGAGTAAGGATTTCGTGCAGAATTTTGAGGAATATGGAATTGTTAGTAGTTATCTTTCCTGTTTTTGTAGGTGAGGAAGGAACTACTTTACGTGAAATCCCTGTGAGTCATATTTAGCGGTAAATCTAAATTGTTCACCCTACTCCTTTAAGTGAACAAGTATATTTTGAGGAATTTGTAGTGGACATCACAGTCTTGTCTTCCATACTCGTTCTGGTAAGCAGGGGCGTACGAGCTGCATTCAAGTTATAACATCTATCTTTTAGGTCTGGTAACTGATAGAAACGTGCTGTTTTTTTTTTTAAAAAAAAAACGAGCACTCGTTGCCAATGCGTTACAGAGATGGCAGCACCGTACGGCACACAGAACTCTAGCGGTAGCGGTGAGAGTGATGACTGTTTTGGATACTTATGATACTCATAAAATGGCGACGATTCCCCATTAGCATTTCCGTTCAGGATTGAAAAACGGCATCCATGTCTCATCCACTGACACAATCGATGAAAAGAGATGACACACTGACACAATTCATGGTTTCATCACGCATCAACATTTCCTGAGAACATGCCACACGCACAGTCTTGTGTTCGTCTGTCAGCATTCGTGGCACCCACCTGGAGGAAACTTCGCATTTTCAGGTCTTCATGCAGGATTGTGTGCACAGATCCCACGGAAATGCTAACTTTGGAGGCAATTTGTTCCATACTCATTCGGCGATCCTCCAACACAACTTTCTCCACTCCTTTGACCATGTCGTCAGACCGGCTTGTGCGAGGCCGAGATTTTCTTGGTTTGTTGTCACACGACGTTTTGCCTTCTTTGAACTGTCGCACTCACGAAAGCACATTAGACGCATCCATGACACCATTACCACATGCCGATGAATTTCAAGCGGTGTCACACCACGCAAATGGGAAAAACGAATGATTACAAGTCGCCATTTTACGAGTATCGTAAGTATCCAAAACAGTCATCACTCTCGCCCCTGTCGCTAGAGTTCTGTGTGCCGTGCGGTGCTACCATCTCTGTCTCGCATTGCCAACGAGTGCTCGTGTGTGTGTGTGTATGTGTGTTTTTTTAAAAGAAAGCACGTTTCTATCAGTTACCAGACCTGAAAAAGAAAATAGGTGTTATAACTTGAATGCACCTTGTATTTAGAGAGTGGGTGCGGGGGACCCGGACCCGCCCCAATTCAGAGTTTTAGGCACAATTAGGCGTAATTATACATATTTAATGTTCATTTCGGACCCACACACACATTGTATCCCCCGGATACTCGTGGACCCCTCCGGAAACCAACTTCTGGATACGTGACTGCTGGTGAGTGAGGTCTTCTAAAAGGAGTATAATGCGATATCAGCAGTCTTGTCCTACCAATCTCAACCCAAGGGGGATTTAAAACAAATGAAATTTGAACTGTTTCGGCCCGCAAAAAATCTGATTTCTCTTCCCACTAGTTTTTTGGACAAGCATTTTGCGAAAAACGGAGCTTGATGATGAAGTGGTACATCGAGAGCCTTATACTCCCTGCCCTAGAGCAAGCATACTGTATTTCTGCTGAGCAACCTTCTCTAAAATGTTTGATGAACCCATGGTCTCCATTGGTTGTCTCGCGGTATAAGGCGTTAGGGCAGCGTCTACTAAGTTTTGGCTGCAAATATCGATTGGGACAAGGAGACACACTGTATATAGATTTCTCAAAAGCCTTCGACTCTGTAGTACACTACAAATTATTAGAAAAACTAACAGTTTTAAACTTGTCTGCGAACTTTATACGAATGATAGAATCCTTTCTGGAGGACAGAAGTAATGTAGTGAGATACGGAGGTGTATTCTCAACGAAATACACGCCGAGGTTAGGCATCCCACAGGGTTCTAAACTTGGTCCTCTACTATTTAATATCTACATTAACACTCTACACGAGGAAATAAAGAATAGTCATATATTAATATATGCTGACGATGTTAAAATCTTCAAGAGAATCGAGGAGATAGCAGACTGCACTAAACTGCAAGAAGACATAGATAGAGTAGATAAATGGGCTGAGACCAATGGGCTCGGAATAAATCAGGAAAAGTCGGTGAAGATGTCAATATCTCGAAGGAAGCAGAACGAACTGACATACATGTATAGGATAGGTGGAAAGGATATAAAAACAGTCGAATATGTTAGGGATCTGGGGGTGAACTATACCAAAGACCTAAGTGTAAATAATCATATAAAGGCAATTGTGAAGAAGGCCAACACAGTAATGGGATTTATTTGGAGATGTGCGAGGCTGGGTTTTTCTGATGGAACGATGCTGCAATTGTTTAAAATGTATGTAAATCCCATATTGGAATTCGCGGTACTGGTATGGAACGACTACGCGCACCTAGACAACAAGAAGAAAATCGAAAGAGTACAAGCCAAGTTCTTAAGAATGGTTACACTACGACAAACTTCGTATTTTCCTTCTGATGTATCATACAAGGAATTACTAAGAAACTTCGGACTTTCCACCCTCGAGTCTAGATGAATAAGAATAGATTTGCTAACTTTGTTCAAAATTTTGCATTCCGAGTACGATTCGACAGAAATGTTAAAAAGAATGGAACTGTATGTGCCAAGCAGAAGAGTCAGATCAGGGAAGGGGCAAACATTTCATATCAGAAGATTTAGAACAGAAGCACGTAGAAGATCATTCCTATGGAGAGCGGGGAGAGCTTACAATAATCTAAATGTTAGGTACAATGACTTGGATATTTTCAGTGGAAATGTGCGAAAATTAAAAAATAGTCTGAATGTCATAGATGATTGGAATCTGGAAAAAATGTAAAATTGATGTAAAATTGTAAATATGATTGTAATCTACAATAATTGGGCAAATATGCCTGCTGTAGATCTTAGAATAAATAAATAAATATTACAAACCGGACACCACTTTGACTCCTCTATTTGAAAAATAAGGATTATCTAGGTTCGCGGTGGCTCAGTGGTAGAACTTATCTCTGGTTCGTGGAGTACTCACTTCAAGGAATAAGTTAAATTTCTAAGTTTACAGCACTTTTCCTACCCAAAAATCAAGTTTGCGTATATAATGTTATTTGGTTCATACGGTTTTAGGATCTACTGTAAGTTTGGAAGTCACTTTAATTTTTATAAAATTAATAGCAAATCAGGAATTTATATTTAAGTTTGGAATGTTCGTATTCTTCGGGCTAATTTTCAGGTTTTTAAAATTTGTTTTCATGTAAAGTATTAAAATCTGACGTAGATTGCAAACACGATCAATATTTAGGAAATAGTATTTAATAATGAAGTCACTCAATTTTCGGGATTTTAAATATATTTTAAGTTTTGAAAATAATGTTTGTCAAAGTTCTCTTATATTTTGACGCAGTGAGTGGATTAGTTTAGACCTACTCACTATCTCGAAGAAGCTACAGACATGGATGATACAAACTAGAAAAGAAAGCAATAGCATAAAGTGGCCACTTAAGTGGTATCACAGTCTAGTACTAACTGAATAAGGAAATGAGGAAATAACAACATTGTTTGAGTCTAGGAACGAAATAGACATTATTACACAAAAATAAGTCTATGTGCTTTCTTTAAGAATATAATTTAAGTTTCTTCTGAGTAAAAACTTGGCATGGATTTTTCTATTTGTTAGTCACTATTGATTGGATGATTTTCTTCAGTGGATTCTTTTGTAGAGA
>JAGDQP010074563.1:0-10257 GCA_022664845.1 Lepisma saccharinum | reverse complement strand
CGTGGATATCTCGGAAACTCCGAGATATCCACGGTTCAATACTTGACCTTTGACTTCGAAGTGATTATTTTTTTTGCAAATTGTACTTAATGTTCCCATGCCGAATATCAAAACAGGATTTCAATATGTCTAGCCGATTATGTTATATAAACGGTTCAATATTTGACCTTTGACTTTGGGGTCACCACTTTTTCCCACAAATAATATTAAATTCCTACATACCAAACATGTAAAAAAAAATAATATATTTTAGACTTTCACGAGATATACACTGTTTGATATTTGACCTTTAACCTCGAGGTCACCATTTTTTCACAAATATTACTTGATTCCCCCATACCGAATGTCAAAACAGAATTTCAATATGCCTAGCCGTTTACGAGATATACATGGTTTAATATTTGACCTTTGACTTAGAGGTCACTACCTTTTTCACTAATTGTACTTATTGCCTTCATGTCAAAAAATAATTTCAAAATGTCTAGCTGTTTACGAGATATACATGGTTCAATATATACCTTTGACCTCGAGGTGACAATTATTTCCCAAATTGTACTTAACGCAATCATGCGGAATATCAAAACAGAATCTTAATATGTCTAGCAGTTTGCGAGATATACACGGTTCAATATTTGACCATTAACCTCGAGTTCACCACTTTTTTTTTACAAATTGTACTTAATGCTCCCTTACCACATGTGAAAACAGACTTTCAATATGTCTAGTCGTTTACGAGATATACACTGTTAAATATTTGACATCGAAGTGACCACTTTTTTCGCAAATTGTACTTGATACCCAACATGCAGGATATGAAAGCAGAATTTCAATATTTTTACCTTTGCCTAGGTTATAAAGTATGGTATAGAAACTGACTTCAAATTTCTGTTATAATATCTGCTATGTTAAATAAGGGTTGGATAAAAGTACAAGTAGCATTTTTATAATTAAAGGATGGTCCGTAGCCATTCTGTTGTGTGTGAACCCGTTGCCTATGTAATCTCTGTTATGTTAAAACGGGGGGTCGTAGTATTTCATAAAATTTGAGGGGGTTAGGTAATTTTTGCTATGTTAAATAGGGGTAGAAAGGCTTAAATAGCGTTACTAAAATATATTTAACCCCTATGTTAAATAGAGGTTAGACCATCGCTTCGTAACCTTTTATGCAATCTCTGCTATGCTAATTAGGGAAAAATTATAGTTTTGTCGCTTTTTTCATCATTATTTAACAAACTCCAGAATTTGGTAATAATCCGACGAAAATTTGGCAATCAGGAAAAATAGGCTCCCCTATACCATGGCTAGTCGTTGTCTTTAGCAGAAACACCACTACTACTGGGGAAATTGTCTGCCATTGCATGTTCTGTAGGCCTTCAGGGTTCTAAAAGATGGATCATAGTGTTTTATGTAATATATTAAATTCTAATTAAATTCATAAAAATCCCAAGTGTATTTAGGGGTTAGGTCGTAAAATAGCCCCGTACTCTTTTATAATGTGAATTAAATTGAATGTTAAATAGGGGGGGGGTGAAAAAATGTGTTCATTGCATTTTATGCCATGTTAATTAGGGGTTGGAAAAACGTGCCATATGGTATTCCTGTGTAATCTCCGCTATGTTAAATAGGGATCGTAGCCGTGTGAACTATGTTGGTTTTTGGAGGGCGTAGTGTATTGTAATTTCTGCTATGCTAATTAGGGGTGCTGTTGAAAAATAGTGGTTGAAAAATTGGTCATACTATTTTACAAAAAAATACAGCTCGTTCCTCCGAAATTATCTATTTTTATCATTTAACCAAATGCTCTAAATGCATTAAATAGACGGATAAATTGGCTAAGATATCATGGTGGAGTGTATTTTCCTATTGCCTAAGAGCGGTAAGCTCCCCAGGAACCACTTTCTCGGAAATGTGTATAGTTCCGGGGTTGGTATCATCTTACGAATATGTCCGAGGAAATTGAGCAAAGCATGCGCAGTAGCTTTCAACCAATTTCGCTTTCAATGCACAAAAAAATATTATTTTTTATTTCTAATTTGTCCTCTATTTTACAGTATTGCATATTCCAATATATCCAATATATTCTAATTGTCAGTATAATTTGGTGAATGCTAAGCGTTTGTTCCTAACCGTTTGTTCGAGTATTTTATACTATACTGTATTTGTAGTAGGCACGAAGAAACCAGATGCTTCAAACCCAGATTTAGCAGTATGGTAATATAGTTAGACGTAAGTT
Source organism: Lepisma saccharinum (assembly GCA_022664845.1). NCBI lineage: Eukaryota > Metazoa > Arthropoda > Insecta > Zygentoma > Lepismatidae > Lepisma > Lepisma saccharinum. The sequence goes on along the minus strand of JAGDQP010074563.1, from coordinate 8,024 downwards.
CACTATATTTTATGATATTCATTACCATTATTTAATGATAGGGCTCTTCGATATAAGATAACGCGATAATATAGACTTCTAATAAAAGTACTACACATACGAACTACTAGGTTATAAGGTTGGTGACAGTTATCTACCCTAAACATTTAGTTCTGGACCGACAAGCATAGTTTGCTCTGAACTTCTAGGTAAGTTAAAAAAAGATAACGAGATATTTAAAAGATTTGGTTATATTTTATAATTTAGGCATGCCAGATTTACATGGTGGTTACAGCTTGCTAGATATATCATATATATTACAATTTCGCTGTATCTGAATTCTACTTTTAGGCTAATAAACATAAAAGTATTTCATCGTTTCACTGTTCGCACTATAACTTTAAAAAAGTATTACGTAACATTCCGCACAGAATATTCTCATATATGATTTAAAAGCAAATTTTATATATTAAATGAATTCAGAGGCGATATATACTATAGAAAACAAACAAGCGTGAACAAATTACATTGAACAAATGTAACGTCATATATGCCCTTCCCTGAAAGAAAATTTTGAGAAAACTTTAAAGTGTTTTTACAATTTTCAAATAATTTTCATTGCCCTTTACTTATAGTTATATAAAGCCAATTATAATCTTGTTAAATGTGCACATCATTCATAGAATATTTAATAACACTTTCACAAAGCACTTAAGATGTAACTGGTGGGTGAGTTCAGTGCACTTACGCAGTTCTTAGATGGTGAGGTTATTGATGTCTTCTCAAAATGTAGGAATTGAACTGCATCTCTAGAGCTGAGGGGAATACTGCTGCCTAATTCTACCACAGACTAAATGCTACCACTGACTCTAATATCCAGGACAAAACAATGAAAATCGTATTTCCATAACCGCATGACGTCTTTGTACAGGTTTATCTGCTACTGCCGCAAGTTGAGAGCTGCCGATGATTTTATCTCATCCTCTGCCTCTTCAGGTTGCACTAGAAGCTTTCATAAGTATCTTGTATTTTTCAGGAGAACATTTGAAGAACCTGAGATTGTCTATGGTTTCTTTAGTTTCTACGTATGTCTGGATATAACTAATGACGGCTCGATTTGTGACGACATTCTTGACTGCATAAATACCTTCATATAGTTTAGCTATTTGTTTTCCTTTAGATGAGCTTAATTTATGAACTGCCTTGTATTATGCTGAGCAAACTAAACGTTAATTTATGAACCAATTGTTTGTATTTGGCAATCACCTGAAGAAATTAAACAGAAAAGACATCGAACAATATGCAATTACTTTTCTACTTGAAGAATGGGAAAAAACATCCTCAGAGAAAAAGGTGCTAGTGAACACAGAGACTTCCAGGCTTAGAACATGTTTCCACTAGTGACATTTTGGCTCGAGTCATGAGCTGGAAAATCTCAACAACGGGAATTTTATCACGTACGATTTTCACACCCCATCAAGAAGGTACCAACAATCTTTCAGGGCATGCAACGGCACACGCCTTTGTGAATTTCAACGACAAATGACAGATGATGTTTTGAAAATGTGGATTCCGGTGGAGGAAAACATTTGGGTCAAGAGAACGAGCACTGGAGAGTAGAAACAACTTTTGGGGCAGTGCTTTTTCAAATGTAATCGACCTCGCATTGAGTCAATCGAGTGTCAGCAATGACCCGCATACGGAAACTATGAGTGTGCGACATTTACTTTTTTGATACGCTGCAAAAAAAATGAAATTTGTTGCTAATATTTCCTAAGTGATAACCCAAGCTCCAGATAAATCTTAGCTGTTGTCTCTCCGACGTGAACCAAATAATATACTCTCATCATGAGAGATTGTACCGATCGTCCAAATCACAGTGGTGGTAACGTACTTGCCGTGTGCTCAAGAGCATCAGTATTGTTGATGTGGAAATGTATTGTGCCTTATATATGAAACTGTGTTATAGCGGTACGAGCCCATATCTCAGAAACGACGCCAGAGCTTAACGACGGACGCCTGCACGCAAAGATAACTTCAGCTAAGTTCTCATCAAACCAGGTAACGTCGTTCTTTTACAATCTGATCACGCTAAGGCTAAGGTTCTAAAGAAAAGGGACAACCATTTCAACAGCTCATCGCCTGAGTGTAATGGAGCTGAACAAGCGTAGGCCAACTTTGACTTTCGATAAGTTCGGACATGTTCCGTTAACATAATCAGAATGTCTTTTACAAACCGGTAAAATTTGTATAAAAGCTTGATTACATATTTTTGTAGACGTAGAAAGATTATTAACAAAAGTACATTAGAGCTAGACCCGGAATGCCTCCGGCCCTATTCCATAGAATAAACTCTTATTCGTGGGAAGACTACGCAACCTGGTCCAGCTAGTAAAGGGCAAGTTTGGGAAATGAGAGAAACGTTTTTGTTTATCTAAATGTAACTACAACAGTTCTCATACTTTTGAATGCTGCGCAAAGGAAACCATTGCGCTATGCTTGGCAACATTTTATTTCGTTTTGCACATCCATGTTAATTCGAGCTGTTATAATTGTAACAGAACAAATATGGTGTAAAATATTTCGTTGAAATTAATTGCAACAGCCTTCAAATTATTCATGATCATTCAATGCATCTGAAATTAGAGCTTCGCGTGGTCATTATAATTAAGTTCTGGCATGTCCATGGTCAATGAAATCTACCTATATGGATAACTGATTGTTATTATCTGATTCATTGTACGAGCAACCTCAGTATAATAACAATTATATTGTGTCATTGTTTCTCGGTATTATCCTTTTTTAACTTAAGCTGAGGATTATGTAAGGAGGAAGCGCCGTAGTACCATCGTTTGGGGCCTCGTCCGGCTGAATACTTAATGGTAGCTGGGGTCCTTCCCCGCACCGTCGTAGTACCATTTGTCAAAACATGCTTTGTATAAAAAAAGATTCGCCGCTTGCGGTAAAGCCGAATTTTCCTGTACGTATAAAAGTTATTTTTACTCGTAATTTCGATAGCAATCACATTAGTTCGGACAATAATGTATCTCTAATACAATATTGAGATTAAGTTCAATAATTGCTATTATTGTTTTATGTCATTCTCTATAATGCTAAAGTTGTGGTTGCTCGGGAGTACGCGAGAACTGGCCAGCATCTCAGCTGAGAAATATTCAGATGCTGAGTAAGTGTGATCACTTTTGTGTAGATATATGTATGAGTAGACTTAAATATAATTAGGCTTAAGGCAGTAATTACCCAAAATGGGTCTTCTTACAATGCCTTTGCATTTATATGTTTGTCTTTTACATACTCCCTCTGATACGTATGAGCCCCACTATCCATTCCACTTTCAAAGTCTCTACTTTCGTATCCCGTATTTTCAATCAAGTTTCGTCTCTATTCACTAATGTATACTATATCTTCTCAATATACGCATTTTGAGCACCGCGTGTTGTGTTTCAGCCTCAGAGAAAAACACAGGTCATTCATTAAGGTTGAACGTTCAGGTTACATGGTCTAATATTAAATTAATATTTTATTTTCGGTGTTCAATAGTAAGAGAATAACCTATTTAGAATGTATGGTACAGAATTGTCCTCTAAAAATATCAGTCAACTGTTTTGTGTTGATCTGATTTGTATTTATTGAAACCTATCAGATAAAAATATCTATTCATTTTTTTTGTATGTTTCTGGAGCTAATTTTCAGAAAATATATTACGTATTACATTAACAGATCCTTGCCTAAATTTGTAATGGATAGAAGAAGGAACGGTTAAATTCTATTGTGTGCGTAGAAAAATCATTTGCATACTAGAGTAAATCCATTATTTATGTCTTAATTGTTTGTTACTTGAATCGCCATTCGGACAAACTCGTCGAGCGACCTACTCCCTGGGTTACATTTTGTATTGTTGTTTCTTTTTTTAAGTTTGTTAAAGTTTAACATTGTTTTCCAAAGCGCTTGTTTCATTTAAAACGGTAAAATTGAACATATTTCTGCTGATCTTGCGTCCTGTTTTTTTTTTTCATTATTATGTATTTATTTTCTACGAATGCGACCTTCAACCACACCGATGGTAGGGAATTCAAAGTAAATGTAATTTTCTTTCAGCCTTAGTGAGCAGCAGAACCTTTCAACGTTAGAGTATTCTTAGATATGAGTTTCGTAAATTTCATCGTCCGCGAGCGTTGTTTAATTTCTTATTCATGAATTTTTAACATAAGCCCAGTATATCCGATTAGTGGGGAAAGCAGAACATCACATTCTTGGAGCGTCGTTATGGGCAACGATGGTGGAGTTTTACGACACTTTTTCCGAATATCACACATTAATTTTATACCCGTTTCATCGTATATCATCTCGAAATAACCTGCACCCACTCCTCGCTCTTCCTCTCTATCCTTCTATTCGGTCAGTCTCCCTAAAGCCTTGGACCCGTTATCGGGGTGCTTTTTATCCGATATGGTTTTCCAGTAACACTTTTTTAAAACCCATTAATAAATATTTGCTGCTACATGTGATTTATTGTTGCACAAGCAAAACTGTCGTTACACTGTCCCAAGAAGAAGCATATAAAGCAGGAGAGCTCGATGTGGTTCAGCCCTGAAGGCCGATGAGATTTCATTTCGATCTGCTCTGAACAAGCTTATATACGAATGCCGCATTACATATTTTTACACTAATACAGTTTTGTTCTGAGTTATATTTGTGTGTATATGCACTGTTTGATTTCTCTAGTAATTATTGTACATAGTATATTGGTGATGATTTTATCCTTACATCCGAAAATAGTTCATTGTTTGTTCCTTTCTCATTTTTATTCATCCGCTTAATAAATGTAAATGTTGCTCACATACATACATATGTATTACAATGTTGCTGTATCCAAATTTTAGCCCTTTTGCTATACATATAAAAGTATTTCAATGTTTGACGGTTCGCACTATATGTTCAAGAAAAGTTAGTATGTAACGTTCTGAAAAGAATACTCTCATGTTCATGTATGATTTAAAAGAAAAACTTATATTAAATGAATTCTGGGTATGTGTATACGATAGGAAAGAAACAAAAATTGCTTAATTTTATTGAAAAAACTTGAGTAAGGTCACATGATGTATGATGATTATGATGATGATTGATTGTAAATTTATATAATTACGTTGCCTAAACCGAGGGATATATATGATATGAATTTACGCGATTTTGTGAACACCGTGTGAGATCCAGTACGAATATATGAGGTGGCATGAGATTTTAAATCCTTTTCTACAAAAATGTTAGATGCAAGAGTAAGTATGCACAGTTAATTGGACTTTCTTGCCCAACCTGCCCAACAAAGAATAATTGTAGTTTTTATTTTAATAATAATAATACTAATATTAATATTTGATCAATCCCCAACACATACATTATTTTTTCTCTCGGTAAAAGTAATCATTTTCTCTATGTCTACATCTTGATCTGTATTGAATCAGTAATTTTCATGACTAGTATTAGTAAAATTCAAAATTCAGATTTTAACAATTTTGTGTTGTTTAATATGTTCAATGACTTATAAGTATAACCTGATCCAAACCTATGTTTTGCATTAGCTTATTCGTAAGTCAGCTTGTTACATTGCAATAGACTGTAATAGTTTAAATTGATATTAAGTTCATACTCGATTTACCAGTGAATCAGAGAGTTGGACATGCACGGGTTTACACAAGATTGTATTTAACAATACGAAGACTAGCCAACTTTAAGTTGTGGAAACTAGTGTAGATATCTTGTAACAATGAGGTTGTAACACAGAATGGACATCGTTACCCACTAACTGTAGTGATTAAGCTAAGCTAACTTCTCGTGTGGAAATTTCCGAAAAACAGTTTAGTATAGTCAACATTGTCAAAAATATTTGTAGTTTTCTAGAGTAATGTTATTGTCGGGATACCCAAACAGATTTAATAAAATAAAGGTATAATTGTTTATTGAAACAATTATATTAAATACGAATTTACCAATTTTGTAAGAATTATTGTATGACATATTTCACGGGACACAACAGAGGAAACTCATAATATTAATCATATAACAACGTTCATTTGTACCGCCTGTTTACAAGTCTATTTTAATATGTTCCCAAAGCAGAGAATGTAGATGCGAACTTAGGATATGATTGCACCTGTTGGTTCTAAGATTTCTTAGGTTTTTTTATTGCAGAAAAAATAAAATATTGTTTGTTGCGTTGCACCTTAGAATTCCAGCACATCGACACAACAGATTTTGTGAACAAATAGGAAGTCAATAAGCAATGATTAATACATGTAGTTTCCAAAAGAAGTATTGTCGAGAAGTGATTAAGTGGTAAATTAGTTTCGGAAACAAGTAATAAGTACCATGCTCAAACAGCTTTACATGTTAATCAAAGAAAAAACAACAAATGTTCCTTCCCATTTTCCTCCTTCATTTTCTCATATCTTCCTTATTTTCCTTTTAAACTCTAAAATAATAATGGCACGTGTAGTCGATATGAAAAGCACGCCACATCACGGAATACCGATAGAATAAAACTGAATCCTTCATTTCCTCTAGACTTCAATTTTCTGCTGAAATTAAGAATTGCTATAGTAGTTACTAAAATATTCTAAGTCAAAGTTGTTGAAAGATTCTGTCATTTTTTAATTTAAAGTTAGCCTGAGTTTTGTCATTTTTGATGTCTTCGAAAGACAGTCAAGTTGATAATGAATAATAAAGAAAGTTGAAGAATTTCTAACACCAGTGAGCGACAAGCTTGAATACTTCCCCGATGTGATCTATTAGCAATGCCTACTGTGCTCAGCTGTAATAACATAAACATCGTATCCCCAGATAAAACTTTGAATTAGGTGTGTTTAAACCTCTTGTCATTATGGTTAATTTTTCGATGTAATCTCTTCGATAGGCATTGTGGATTTTCATAAAGTATCTAGTTTATATTATTTGTGTTTGTAGTGTTTAATGTTTATAAAAGTACCAGAACTTTGATTATTCAGACGATGTTCTTCTGTAATATCCTGACATCTTCAATTGCGTACTAAATATAGTGCATTCATATACATTTCATTTTGTATCTTATACAATTCCTGAATAGTACCCATTGTTCTAGTTCAACGAGTATTAATTACTGAGTTCCTCTCGCTACATTGTTTATACTCAGATATCCCAAATTGTCAATAAGAAAGTAGCATGCAGTTTTATCACTTGGTGGAATCTCGCATCAGTTTTTTTCTAATAACCCCGTGTATGATCCCAACATCCTAGTTCCAACCAACAGTACAATTATGCACAGCATAATCGCAATAGTAACTATCAATCTCAGTCTTCTTATGCAGGTAGACAACCCACAATGCAGAACTAACATGGGAACAGACGACCAAAAATATATTCTAATTTCGGACGTCAAAAAATTCAAATTATAGGAGTAACGCACCACATAGATACCAATTGTATGTTACTTCGTGCAATTACTCAGACACCGACGTGAATATAGAGCCACACGAAAATTTAAACGAAACTATCCAATAAATTATACAGAGAAACATATTGGTAGATGACAACAGCAATAAACGAAATTGTACAGCATACATAATTTACCTAACATCACAAAATATCTTATTTGTATTCCAAAAGAGTTGCAAGATAAGTTTTTTTTTTATTTCCTACACGAGCCAACACGTCAGCGATATAGTCCAATGTTTAGTATGTTTCTTGGCAGAGTATACATAACATATATGCTAAAATTTATAAAACAGCGCTACATTATTGCTTAGAAGGTCAGATGGCAAAACATCAAAAGAAAAAAATGTCTCCGGTACCACAGACATTATTGAAGCAGAGCCGTTCTACAGTTTTTAATGCGGTAATGTTAATTATACAATTTACAGCAATAATTATAATGTTGTAGCCATATATTATAGTGCATGCTACATGATCACCAAGGCTGCATGTGTTTTAGATTCAACAATAATTGTGCCATTCCAAGAACAAAATATACTGTAAACGGACACCACATACGATTT
>JAGDQP010074562.1:0-10257 GCA_022664845.1 Lepisma saccharinum | reverse complement strand
TAAAAGTGCGTACAACCTCTGGTTCGCACTGGGAAAAGAATAAATAATAAAAAAAAAATATTGGCAATTTCCAGGTCTGACCGGAAGTGATTATCCAGACCGGAAGTTGAATGTTTTAAATAGAACATGATACTTTTAAAATGAGATTGTGATTCTATGTTAGAAATTAAGAAATTTTTGTCTGAAAGCTTTTTACAATAAACACCTCCATTGGCCTTTGAATGATACTGAAAATGTATCGATGAGATGAAATTATAAGTGTTTTGAGAGATCACCTGTTTTAAATTAAAAGCAGTTGTACTTTTTACAAATAACCAAAATTTAGATAACTAAATCGGGTATGCTCTATCGAATGGTCATATCTGTAACCTCCAGCAATGACCGGAAGTGACCTATTCACACCGGAAGTTGGATTCTTTAAATCGAACATGGTATTTCTTTTTAAATAAAAGATCAGATTCTGATTCTGTGTTCGAAATTGAGAATTTTTTGTCTGAAACCTTTTTGCAGTAAATGTCTCCATCGACGTAGAAATGACTTGTGAAAGTGCGTCGATAAGATGGAACTGTAAATCCTCAGAGACGACACTTTCAAAATTGTTACAGGATCAATGGAGCTGCAAAAATGTTAAAGACAAAAGCTTCTTAGTTTTTAACACAGAATTAGAATTCCATTTTAAAAGTACAATGTTCCATTTAAAATTTCAACTTCCGGTCTGGATAGATCACTTCCGGTCAGACCCCAAAGTTACAAGTATCACCATTCGATAGAGCATACACGATTTGATGGTTTGAAGTCACGAGATTGAAAAGACTGGGTAAATCAAGGTCGCTAAATTCAAATCTGAAATCGATTTCTCACTGACTGCTTTACAGAGATACGGACAGACGGACGAAGTTAAATTAAAAAAGAGAACAAAATTACGAGATTCCGCTAAAAAAGAAAAAGAAACTCAAACAGTATAGATTTGCCAAATGCTGTAAAGAAATGTATGAAATTGAATAGAATTTATGATCTTTAGGCGCCTTTGACGCAGACAGAATTACTGAAATAACACAAAGTATCAATCGGGCAAATACAAGAAATTAGCTACTTCCCCCTCACTGGTTTTTACTTCACTAAAATTTATGTACAATACTGACCGTATTACTAAATATTGGCATTACTTAATCTGACTTCACTAAATTTTGTATTTTCAAATATATTTTAGCTTGTTTTCTTAAAATTTTAGGTGATGGAAATTAAATATGAAAATATAGACCTACGTGATATTTTATAGGCCCACCCGGTAAAATTTTCCCAGCCCACACATATGAACAAAATATAAAAATAAGTAATACGTTACCAAGTAAGACCCCGATGAACATAAACTGTCTTTCTTTCCAATATTAGCAAAATGTGGGGCAAGTTTTGTTTATTATTTTAAAATAGAGGAAAGAGTAAGCAAAGTGACATCATGCTTGTGTTTTAGTCATATGCCATCGCACGTGACTAGAACTTTTAACGATCCCGTCTTTTCGAAGTAGACGACCTGTTTTGCTCCTTGCCTTGTAACTACAGGGGCAGGGTTCGATCTCGCTGTCCACACATCGAAGGTGATGGTTTGTTATCCACTTCAATCTGTAGGTCCCTGTCTTAGAACGTCATCTCCATCCTTTAGAAAGCAATAGCAAACCGCTTAAATTTAGTTCACCTTGTCCAAAGATTTATAGAGTGTTAATCATCTTGATAATCTGTGAAACCGGGTTTTACTTTCTTTCTTTCAAAAAAAGCACGAACCTCGATTATATAGACAAGCGCCCACCAAAATATTTCGGATTTTCGTTCGTCAGATGTTTTAGCTTGTTTTTCTAAATCCGATTTCTAGTTTTTCTATCAAGAACAAAAGTTATATCGTACTAGAATTTTAAGCAGGTTTGCTAACTAAAAACAAAGCGTTAAAAAAAAATGTAGAATTTGATTTGAATTTTATTTTAAGGCCTTTACGCAACTTTGGTTCAGGCCGACAAATATAGAAAACCAGGTTACAAAGAAAAACGTAAAGTCGAGTTCAACCCCTCAAAACCAGATTTCATTTCTTTAATAAACGAATAGATCTGAATTGAGCTGTGGTGTTTAGGCATTTGTGGCTCAGACTAGGATAGGATAGGAAAGAGATGTAAGATGCAAGTCCTACTGAAACAAACCGTTCACAATGCCTAACGACGACTTAGCTTGTCAAAAAAACTGAAATCAAAAGAACCTATCCAAGCGTTAGGAACTGCATCGTTCTTTTTTTATTATTTTTAAGTATAATTCAAGGGTCAGTGCAACACTAAAGAGGTTAGGGAACATTAATTCAGACTCTGCGATTACTTTGTCCTTCCCGAAACAGCCTTTTCTTCCGAACCGAAAACGAAATGGCATTCCACGAAAGGAACCATGGGACTCGGAACCTTTACGTGCCTGTCTCACACCATATGCTATTTTTCACATAATAAAGAGGGGGCACCTTCGTAAATGGAATACCTGGGCTACTACCAAGGCTTGTTATACAGCTAAAGTAATTTTCCTTTGTTTGGCTTTTGAAACAAAAGAGTGGCTACGAGAAGTAACAAAGTGTAACGTTTCGTTGTTCTTTTTTTTTTTAATAATGCAGGACGAATCAGCTACCACCTGCTGGCATTTTCCCAAGCTCTGTCGAACACATTCGTTAAATGTCAGAACAGTCTGTGCCCCTGTTTTGTTTCTTTCCATGGTTTAGTCCAGTCAGCCAGCATCTCCCCGTCTCTGGTAGCGACCAGGAACGTGAGAGGAATATAGAGCCAGATATAGGGCGAAATACGAGATTGCCTTTAAAAAAAAAAATCTTCGTGTTTCATTAAAAAAACATAAACGTCAAAGGCACTGTCACACTATTAAGTATTTGACTAACGCCTTCCTACCAGAACTTTAACGAAAGAAGAGAACGCAATGAAAAACGAAACCACCTACAATCAAACGTATCGAACAAACTACCCCCCCCCCTTCTTTCCACCGAGTTTTCCAGGCGAACAGGTTAATCATTATTTCCTATTCTATCACTTCTCTCTCTCTCTCTCTCTTTCTCTCTGTCTCTAACACACACACACACATACACTACGAAAGAAACAGTAACAAGTGTTGGAAGACAAGAACGGTCACACCAAACAGAAGGTGTTCATTAGCCATGAGTGTGTCATTGTCAGTTGTAAGTTAGACCACATCAGTTCTTGCTCCTGTGGGGGAATTAATTAAAATACATTTGCTTTCTTTTCTGCTTTTTTTTTAAAAAAAAAAAGTTTATTACATGTTATCTGAATGTATCAGATACACATATCTTTAAAACATCCTTATTCCGGTTCGATGATTCTCGAATTCAGCGTTCATAGATCTAATAGCATTTTGGATTTCTACAACAAACCTAACAATAAAAGAAGATTTTTTTTTATAATCTTACATGTATTTTAAGTAAAGACAGTATTTAATATATCTATGAAATTGTAGAAGCTGACATTTAAATGGTCTTTAACATTCTTGACAGAGCATAGAACCAAGGACATCTAATTCCTATTCTGCGTCACTGACTTCTAACAAGCTCTCGCAAAGCCAGTAAAGTTTAACAGAAGTTCAGAATGTGCTGATGGTAAGTCGTTGTTATTTCTTTAAGCAATACATGTCAATGTATTTGGACAGGTGTTAAAATGTAAAATTTTCATACGTAAAGTATGGTGCGATAAAGTGTCACAAACGTAGTCGTTCCGTGTGAATTACAAGCCGACATCTATATTGTAGCAGCGAGAAGATATGTAAGTGCACATTCTCCTCCCTGTTTGGCATTCAGGATCTTAACGCACAAAAAAACCAGCATTTCTTTTTTCATTAAGATGTGTGAATATGTAAGAATGGAAGTGATTGGAAAACCTCGTTAAGATTAGAGGAATATGAAGAAGAAACATGACGTAAATGATCATTACCGTATATTTTTGTGTCACATCTTAGTTTTTATTCTGTGCTGACGTTTGTTTTCTTATCGCTTTTTTTCTTCTATTTCTCTCTTTTTTTTTCCTCTTTCATTCAAAACTGGTTACAGATGTAGTTATGCCCATTATTTCTACCTTCCTTTTCTTCTTTCATTTCCGTTCTTTTGCCAAGTATACAGTATGCTGTGCTTGTGCCTTCTTTGAGAAGCAGGAGGTAAGAAATTATCGTCAACACCGTCTTATTTTCACTTTTCCTCCCCTTTCTCTTCTGTTTTTTTCTGAATCTTGTGCAGTGTTTGCTTATTCGTTTTCTTTAGGGGATTTTTCAAATAAAATATGTTTGTTGTTGATGAAAATGGCCCAGGAAAAAAAAAAAGAGTAAAGTTTATGTGTTGAAGGAAAACAGCCATTATTGAGGGTTCATTTTTCTTTCGTCTCACAGGGCTATTGAGTTCAATGTTATAGAATAGGCCTAAGTGCCTATGCTTGTCGCGTAGATGCCTTCTATTTTATCCTCATCCGAGCTTTTCAGGGTTGAATTTACCACCAAGGTGATGTTACTGCCGAATATAATAGGATACAAAGAAGGGGAAAGAAGGGTACCTTTTTAAAACCACAGATATGGGGGTGACTGGTATACATATATAAAAGGAAAAAGGGACAGCATGCAGAGTGTGGATGCCACATGGCCCCCAATAGTACTGTATCTCACTGCAGGATGCAAAGTGCCAGTGAAATTCGAGAGATCAAGTAATCACGTGACTGGAGTTTTTAAAATGTATCTGAGAAGAAGGAAACAAAACGAAAAATACAGGATAAGAAATGGACCGATGGCTACAGGTCTGATGGTATTTTATTATTATTATAAAGGTGTGTTTTCGGTCTTTACAACACCCTCATAAGCCACACCCAAAAAACGCTAACAAGGCCTCACTGTCCCTCCCCCTTTGGGCCCCTGGCTCAATCGTTATGTTAGTAACCACGCATTAATGGACTGCTATAATAACACGTTATGAGTGCGAAGTGCGTGCCAAAATGAGAGCGTTGGCTGTCACACACTGTCCGTGATAAGATCTTTGGATCACATAAAAATGTATTTATCCTGTCCAAATCATGCTTCTTCTTCTTTCTTTTCGTCTTCTTTTTCTTTGTTTATATGGAAGAGCGGAATATTAAATCAGTCAATAAGAACTTTATCCTGATTTAGGAAGTGACGACAGGTTGTCCAAGAGTATTATGGCTTTAGTAGCCTTCAACACTGATCATCAAAAGTTGGTGATCGATTTCTTTTGAAGGAAAACTGTGGCTCATTTACAAGACCTGTAATCACAAATAAGCATGTCCTGTAGGTGTGAAAAATACATATGCATAGATATACAGATTACAGTAAACGTTAATATGGGTTTTGATGCATGATTACAACAGCTTTGTATTAGTCAGCCGACAGGCATTAATGGCAAACTAAAAAAACGATGTAGCTATAAAAAAAAATTGGTGAATTACAATAATTGCGAAATACATTAGCTCTTGAAAAGGTATTGGACAAGATTCGTGTAGGATTTTCTTCAAGTGCAGTAATTTAAACACGATCAGCTGTACAGAAACGGTTTTTTTTTAGTGTCTAGCGCTTTATTAACGAGTAACTATCAATGTTAAAAAAAATGTTAATCACTCGTTAGTACAGCGCTAGTCACTTGAAAAAATCGTTTCTGAATACGACTGGGTAAATTTAAAGGCTAGTTAATTTTATTAACAGAAATGAAAACATAAGAAAAACATTGTTTAATTTGACGTTCCCAATTACTTGGATTTGCCTCCAATATCTTATTTTTTAAACCATTTCAAATATATGGGAACAGATAACTGTAAATTTTACGTGGGACGTCGACATTTGAATTTTTTTCCTGGCATAATATTCAGTCTGCAACACTGCGTTCTGAGCTTTACCTATCACTAGCGAATATTGAATATCTAATAAACCGACTTCAGTAGAAATTGCAACGCCATTTACTCAGGGCGTAGGGACGAGCCTTCGTCGAAAATCTTCCTCCAACTCCAAGAATCTCTTCTGACACCTTCGATACCCAAGTCAACACTAACCCTCTTGATCGATTGGCCATTGGACTTTTATAGATCTCGATTTCCAATTTTCCCATGATTTGACTGCCTGTATATCGCTGATCTTGTAGAAATGATGTAATCATTTGCAGATGGGTACACAGAATCGTTGGAACAAACACATCACAGATGTCTGGATCTCGGATAACAATTGTTTTCCTGACAGCATTTCAGATGACAAAAGCAATTTATTGAGGTGGGTCCGAATGTTACACTTGGTTTTATTTTCTCACAAAGTAATGTACAAGAATATGACCAAAGTCTATTGTCCCTATTTTGCAAAAAGGGGATAAGTGACATTCTACTAATTTTGGAGAAGAAAAAATGTGACCCGTTTCTGTATACAATTGCATGTTACCAAAGCTACTATCCCCTTCGCTATATCTTTATTGCGGATGGAATGTAGTTAGCCCTCTTTTGCGTACTTATGATGACCCCCATTTCCAGGTTAATAAAGCAAAAATCTCAATTTTGTAAACACAAAAAGTGTCAATATCCCCCTTTTTAGAAAACAGGAACGATATTATTTGTTACATACATAATTTTGTGTCTTGAACCTCGACAATACAATATGTTCAAGAATTCGATGTGAAAAATGAGTTTGTTGGAGTTTATGAGGGTATATTGTGTTTAAAAAGTAATCCTGAAAAACCCACAAGGGACACTCACCCAGTGACAAAGCTCGATTTTCATGACACTTCGTGTGTAGGTACAATGCCTAGGTAAGCCTCCACAGCCACAAATATAGCTGCTATTGTCAACAAATAACGACAGAGGAACCCTAGAGAGATGGAACGTAGAGAGCAAGTAAATCGAATACAGAGAACGGAAAACGCCTCTTCTTTTACAAGCTCTTATATCTATTGAAAGCAAACTGCTATTAATGGATGCTGGACATGGAGGGATAAATGCTGAAGGGTATGACAACAATGACCGCCATCTTGTTTCTTCTTTATGTTTTAAAAATAGTAAGTGGGTCATGTGATCAGTGTTTCCAACAGGATTTTTAGTTTGGGGTGTGTGTAAAGTCAAAATTGGGAGGGTGTAAGTGAAATTTTGTACGGTTTCTATCGATTTTTCATAGCAAAAAATTTAAAGTTCGTG
The DNA here is from genome assembly GCA_022664845.1 of Lepisma saccharinum. Taxonomy (NCBI): domain Eukaryota; kingdom Metazoa; phylum Arthropoda; class Insecta; order Zygentoma; family Lepismatidae; genus Lepisma; species Lepisma saccharinum. The sequence goes on along the minus strand of JAGDQP010074562.1, from coordinate 3,055 downwards.
GGGGGGTGGGGTGGAGACTTTGTGGGGTAAAGGCTCGACAAAGGGAGGATCTGGCGGAATCACTGCATGTGATCATATCAATCTGAACTGGAATGTTCCCAAAAACCCAATGACGAGGCTAGTTTTTGGCATAAATATAATCCTCTGCGACAAAATGACACGTGAATTTGATCTGAAGAATGTGGAAGTCGAATTATCAAAAAAACATTTTCTGTTGAAACAGTTGAAGGAACGAAAAACAAATGGCTACACAAGAGGTACCGCTATGTTGGGAAATATGACGTTCATGGCCGCATCATGAAGTGCAATATAAAATTGTAAATACAATAACGGAAAATCATGTCCGAATTTCAAGAAGGCGTAATACTAGGTGGTTATACATTCTTCAGGAGTCCAGGTCAATTTCACATATCATTTTGTCGCAGAGGATTAGATTTATGCCAAAACTAACCTCGCCATTGGATTTTCTGGATTCCAGTTCAGATTGATAAATCACATGACCCACTTACTATTTTTAAAACATAAAGCAGAAACAAGATGGCGGTCATTATCATAATACCCTTCAGCATGTATCCCCTCCTGTCCAGCATCCATTAATAGCAGTTTGCTTTCAATAGATATAAGAGCTTGTAAAAGAAGAGGCGTTTTCCGTTCTCTGTATTCGATTTACTTGCTCTCTACGTTCCATCTCTGTAGGGTTCCCTTGTCGTTATTTGTTGACCATAGCAGCTATATTTGTGGCTGTGGAGGTTTACCTAGGCATTGTACCTACACACGAAGTGTCATCAAAATCGGGCTCTGTCACTTGGTGAGTTTCCCTTTTCAGTGTAGAGAGGTTCATAATTCACCTTGAAAATGACTTCATAATCTCTCCAACACTTCCTGTGCACTTTGCTGACACTTTTTGGCGCGAAACTAACAGACAATTGTCCCCAAAAGTGTAAAATAAAGTGTATTATTTTTTGCAGTGTAGTAGTATCGTAGGATCAGGTTGAATGAAAAGGACTTAACCTGCCTGGAAGGACCTACCTCTTTCGGCACTACACTATTGAAGATTAGTACCATGGAAAGTTGACAAGAAAAATATATAAATAAAATTATTGCCAATGAGATTCTTTAATTTCAACCCACAACATAGTATTTAGCCATTATTCGAAATAAATAAATAAAAGGGTGGAAGAGTTGAGTCCAAAAAAATATTTTCTTCATTTAAAGAAAAATGGTAAATTCTTCTTTTTCCCCCTTTGAAAATTTCTGTTGACGACATTATCCATGTCTCATCTTCTGTTGGGCCCCTGGGGTTGTTCCTCCGTTTCCCGCTGTTTGCCCCCACACGTGATACGTTGTCCCATAACGATTTCATCGCTGGTGTTCCACAGCATCTGCCACAAAATGATGTCGACATCCACAGACTCTTTCCACGAAACGACAGATATAAGAAAGATATACAGATGTATCCACATGCGTATTCTTGTCATTGTATTTTATTTACGGACAGATTGAGCAACGTGAAATTCATATACAAATTTCTTTCAAAAAATCTCTAGCTGCCAGATATATTGAAAATTAAATTTTTGCTTGAATGGAAGATCACATATTGAAAGAAGAGATTTATTTTCTTGTCAACAAACATCAAATTAATTCTCTGGCTATCTGCTCTTTGCAGATGACTTAAAACTTTTGAGGACAATAACATATCTTGATGACTGCTCAAAGCTACAGGAGGATCTTAACAGGGTAACTCAATAGAGTACTAGTAAAAATAGTCTTCATTTCAATATAAATAAATGCCTTGCAATATCTATCACCAGATCAAAGACTCCTATTATTTCTAGATACAAGTTGAATGGAGAGCATTTGGGTCAAGTTCACACCTTGGAGTAACGTATGATTCGGAGCTTAAATTTAATGAGTATATACGTCAGAAAATAAATGTAGCATACCATAACAGGGCTTGTCTTGTTGCCTAACTCGTGCAAAATCCCTCCAATTGCTGTGTGAAATTGATGTTCATCGCTTGGCTGTTAGAAAGGGGAAAAAATTAAAAAGGATTTTTTTAAAAAAAAAAAAAAAACACGTTTTTAAGCAAACAAAAATGGACTAAAAAGTAAAAAATAATAAATTAATGAATCGGAAAATAAAAGCGTGGGTGCTCTTAGATATTATGATTTTATGATAAGGTAAACAAGAGCACCTACGCTTTTATTTTCCAGTTCATAAATTTATTATTTTTTACTTTTTAGTCCATTTTTCTTTGCTTAAAAAAGCGTGTGTGTTTTAATTGTTTTTTTTCTCTATATTAAGAGCTTCGCACACCAAAATCCTAGTGTTCTTCAACCAGTCAAAAACCAACATCGTTGCAGGCTAGTATTTATTTTAGGGTAAAGAAGTCCATATGAAATAATTATTTTTTATTTAATTACAGTTAACTGGGTTATTATGTCGTATATCTAATGATTAAATATTGTATTGTCATCGGAAGCAAGCAAGTTTACAAAATTGTAAAGAAATCGGATGATGAAAAGTGAGTTAAAAATCAATTACAAGATTTGTACCAGAGATGAAACATGATTACAGAGTAAGTTAATAAAAAGCGTGTAGTAATAAAAATACAATTCAGATTGTTAATGCTGGTGAATCTGAATTGTGACGTGTGTTTCGTATTTCGTTTCTGACTTACGTTCATATAAAGTAAATGATTTAATAGGTAAAAATCAACTTTAGTTTCAAACCTAAAAGATATACTTCTTAATAAAGTGGTTTCATATTCTAAAACAAACCAACCATGCGTAATTCATAAAATCTGTATCCGCTAATATGGAGCTTACCCATGGTAATTATATAATCAGAGTTGACAGATAGAATCAAATTACTTATTTATTTATTTTATTTATTTATTTATTCTTTTCCCAGTGCGAACCAGAAGTTGTACGCACTTTTATCTACATCTCATTTTTTACACAGTTTTTTTACCCAAGTTGCAAATCTTCACCTTTTCTCTACATGGCCACATACCAACTTTCTCCATATCTGTATATACACTAATACGTTGATG
>JAGDQP010074561.1:0-10257 GCA_022664845.1 Lepisma saccharinum | reverse complement strand
CGTGTTATGTGATAGCAACCTGGAGTAGTAAAGCATGTTTTCTTCATAACCAACGCATAAGCAACATTACTCTTCATTTCTAAATACATTATACTTCAGAATGTTCATACGTAAATGACATATTGCTTTTGTACACTACATAAAATATGTATGTTTGAAGTGGAAAAAACAGAACATTATGCAGTGAAAACAGTAAGGAGCACATACCGTTCATAACTGGTTGTCATATAGATACCGATGCGAGAGTCTTAAAGCTTCATTATAGAAATGGGTAAAAAATCGAGTAGCAACTACGTTTTCACTGCTACCAAAGTAGCAGTGAAAGTAGAAACTGCTACTTTAAACATATCTGTTAAAAGTAACAGTTTAGGATTCATAAACTGCTACTTTTAACAGATATATGTGAAGTAGCAGCTACTTTTTCACTGCTACCAAAGTAGCAACGAACAAGTAGCTGCTACTCGATTTTTTACCCATCCTTACTTCATTACTCGAAGAGTAATTAGCACAATAAAATTGCTTACGTGTAAAACAACTTGTTTTGCACACGAATTTAAACACAATCCTGCGTCTTCACTTTATTTTTATTTTTTTTACTTTGTTTTAAGAGTTGCAAGGTAAGCTGCTAACAGTTTGAAACAATATACAGCAAACTCTCTACAATTCACGAGCGGACTAACCACGCCGGATGTCAGGGATAGTACATTTGCAGTAACATATTTGCGACGCGACTCAGCTATGGCGGTTTGTAAAGGGTTACAGTACAAGGAAAGCTGTAGAAAATGAGACAGGCTGCGTGTTCTGACTATCTTGAAGTCAGAAAGACACGCTTCTTCCTTACAAAGTAAAGCTGCTTCGCATCAAAAAAAACGAAAAATTCATAATAAATTACTTCAGACAATTTTAAAATGTAGCTGCAAATACATTTGGCCTTTAAGTACACAGAACAAAATACTGGAGTAATTTTAACTTATGAAATATAATGACTTTCATTACGTTCAAATTTACCAAAATACATAGCGTAATTTCTTCACGTGACTTTGTACAGTTACTCCGTCTGCATTTATTAAGGTAGGACTTCTTTATTTTACAATTTGGATTATAAATAAATATCTAAGTAAAGTTTCTTGTAAGAAGCTTGGGTTTTTCAGTCATGTTTAGCGGATTATCTGCGATTTTCGTTATCCGCGCCCACCCTAATTGTGGATAATCTGGAGTTTGCTGTATTTAAAATATTAAATGTCAATGAAAAAAATCTGTACCTGAGAGCTAGAAGCGCCTAAGTCACAAATACTTGTTTTCGAGAAAAAAAAAACAAATAAAAAAACTACTTCCTTTCATATGGAAACTAAATGAATCAACAACATAATCGACCCACTTATTTACATTCTTAACACGTTTACAACAACAAGAAGCAAGCAACCATTATGTGAGGCCTTCCGAATGCGGTACAAAACTGCATTTATCACGTGTTGGTCAAAACTGGACTTATGCTGTTGTAGCTCTCAGGTACAGAAATGATGTTGATTTAGTACAATGTGGCACGGCTTCTTTTAAATCACTTGTTTTCAAAACACGGGATGAAATAGTTGAGATCTGGAATCGAATATTGGACACACACTTTGTGCATTCAGAATAACAGACAAGTCTTGGTTATAACAGAAAAGACACCAAAATACACTCACAAACGTTATATGACATAGTACAATAACATTGCGACCATCAGTTCTGAGACCTGAATACGCACAACGTGTATAGATTATGAAACCAACAATATACATACATCTTAGCACTGTAATTAACACACACAAAAAAAAAGCGTTTCCGCCAGGAATACTAAAGACAAAAAGAAAGTACTATCACAAATTATACTTAAAAAGAGCAAAACTTTTCTCACTTCCTAAATTAACAGCAGATATTTCTACCAGTTCAGTGGCGTAGCAGCATCCCCGTAATGCGGGAGGGCCATGAGCTAGTGTCCCCTGAAATCTGAAGATACATAAAAAAAAATCAATGCACGAGGGCATTAGTTGAATTTCAAAAAGCACATATCGACTCTCATGAAATATGAATCATGGTATTCTTTTGCAAATAAATATATATATATATATAATTATATAAATATATACGTTGGGGGACAGGGAAGACCTAAATTCATTGTTGAGAACAAATCAAGCTACTGTCGGGACTTCAAGAAATTCAACAATAACAATATGGCGGCGCAGTATGAATCTATTACATTAATGCTTTAATTTTACTAGTTTCTTGATTGCAGTAATAATACATTACAATTAATATAGCTTGGTAAATGGGTCGGTCTGAATAAAATCGGTAACTTCAGGTACAAGTTGTAGTGTTTTTTTTTTTTTAATTGCACGTTACATGGCAGTGTATCTACTGAATGCAGTAGTGTCGTAATGCCGTATACTGTTTCTCCCACGAGTATGCCATGAACTGTTTTGATTTATCTGTTCATTGTTGTCCCATACGCTGGCCCTTCTACGCAATACTTTTTTTTTTGTTTAAACATTTACATCCCGTTCCTAATTCAGTTTATTTTAGAAGGTTTAGAGAGACTGACGAAGATCAAGCCAGAAGAAATTCTGCGTACTCTTTCCACGATCTGAGTGACGATGAATCTGAACAAGAACTTGTAGAATCTTCTGACGAAACCTTTTTTTTATCTGAAACCTTATGATTTGTCAGGCAGAGATGATCCAAATGCAAACGAAGCTGATGATTCAGAGAATATCTTTTTAGGCCCGGACGGGACATCTTACGTGAGACACCTAATCCGCCATCTTGGTGTTTACGTCATACTGAAGATGCGGAGTACTTTTCATCTATTTATAGACGAAACAAAATACTCAGACATATTCTGAATTGTACCGTAACTGAAGCTGGCAGTGAGGAAATAGTATATGAACGCTGTCGCTGCAGCGTTCGAAACATTCTTTTCGACACCCCACTGAAGGTAAAGGTATACATGTGAAGGATTTACGGGACAAGAAACTAACAACAGCGGAGGAACGTCTGTCCTAAATTGGAATTTCGGGACGGGCGTAAGCCATAGTGCTGTCACCGCATATAAATTTCATTTTATCTTATCTAAATTGGAATTTGACAGATTATTTTTTTTATTTCCTTTCTTCACTATGTAAAGGCTATCCCCTGTGCGATACGCACGCGCCGTGAACGGCGCATGCTGGATGTGGAGGTAGCGCTGCATTTTCTTGACCTACGGTTCGAAGTGAGATGGGGTGGTCAGTCCCACGCTCCACCGCCTTTACCTTCGCAAGGCGCCCAGGAATACCAAGGACACTCTGGTACTCAATTTGATAGGAGGCTGAGTGCACCTCAAAGCGCCAGGCATGGAAACACTGAGAAAAGTCTCGTGTCCTGGCCGGGATTTGAACCCAGGCCGCCCGATTCGTGGTCAGACGCGTTACCGCTTGAGCTACGGCAGTGTTACATTGTCTTTGAAATTATCAGCTACTACTTTGAAACATTCTTGAAAATTACTCGTGTCAACAAATTGAAAACCATCCTTTTTTTTTTTTTTTTTTTCATGGTTCCTTACAAAACGTACGGTGGAATTCAGGAACTAAGAGGTATGATGGTTTTCTGCATTCAATTTTAACTGAGTTCTTTGTTACACAATAATTTTACGTTTTTAGGTAATAATTGTGCCATTTCTTCTACCCATTGCTGAACTAATTTCTGTAGGGTTACAGGGTATATGAACAACAGGTACTTGCCAAAGTGTTCAATACACTTATCACATATCGCACTTGTTTCCGACGTTCTACTCAGAGTAATTTTCATTCAAAGTATACAGTAGCATTCTCCCAATCTTTGTGCCGGTATGGAAGCAAAGAAATTGGGGCTTGAATAGTTCATACTCAATCATCTTCCATTCAACGAATGTTAACTGGCACTTGGGATATCCTAACCTAACCGTTTACAAAGGAATATAAAGTAAACATGCTGCTTTTGAGACTTTAATCTTGTATTTTCTTTTGGCATTATTTCATGCTCTTTTTCTTCTTTCTTCTCTTTGTTCATTTGAATTTATTATAAGGCATTTAGGCAACTATGGCTCAGGCCGTATGAATGATGATGGGATGAACTGGTGGAATGAGGAAAGTGGGAGGAAACGGGAGAACCCCGAGAAAATCCACGCACACGGTGTTTGTCCACCACAAAGCCCACATGGCATGAGCAGGGATCGATACGACGACCCCTTAGCACCAGAGGTGAGCGCTCTACCAACTGAGCCACTGTGGCCCCTTCTCTTTGTTCATGTCGCTTTGCTTTAAACTGTTTTATGTTTTTAGTGCAGTATGGCTTTTTTTTTTCACTGCTTCTTGATGAAAAAAAATTGTTAATAATGTCATGTCATTGGGAATTTTAGGTTGTAAGAATTACGTTCAAGGTTTTTATGACTTGTAACATAATGTGCTATTTTATAAAAGAAATACTGCATTTTGAACTCATTCCTTCGTTGTTTCTCATCATTTTTGTATAACTTTTTTTCTTTTTTCATTACAAGTCTAGTGTCTTAAGCTAGGTAAGAGAATAGGGAGGATTTGGTAAATAAATATTAAAAGTTTTAAGAAGAATGATGAACAGTAGTGGATTTACGAAATACTGCACCCGGTGCAAACTCATTTGAATTTCGCCCCTCATCTCAACCAAAATTACATCAAAATGACGCCACCCAAATTGCTCCCAACCAGCTGTGTCCTGGAGCAAATGCCCCATTTTTTCCCCCTTGATACAGGCCTGATGATGCTATTTATTGGGCCATCTAATCCAATGGCGAAGCTAGAGGCGGCGTTTGGGGCACGGGCCTCGGGTGCTGGATAATGAGGGGCGCCAAAATAGTTTAAAATAAATAAATTAATGTGGAAGGGGCATTAGTTGAATTTCAGGAAGTACCATATTGAGTCTCATGCACGATGAATCAATAGGCCTATAGTCTTGTTTTGCAAACAATATATTGGCAACGTTGAAGAGACGGGAGAAGGGAGCGTTACCAGATTCATAGTTCAGGCTTAAATTCATTGTTGAGAACGAAGTACGCTACTGTCGGATTTCCAGAAATTCAATAACAATACGTTGCGAAGCGGCGCAGTATGAATCTATAAAATTAGTGCTAGCTTGGTAAATAGTTGATTTATGCTCAACAAAATTCGTTTTACAGCATTGTGCACATTAAAAAAAAAAAGAAAATCAAGACGACCCCGACAAACCATCGTGTTGACACAAGCGAAAAAACAGAGGCAGGGAACTCATTGGGGCAGCGCTTGGCACCTGTACACCCCCGCTTCCAATCATAAGCTACCTCATCTTTTACGGATAGCGTAATTAGTCCTTATAATTTTTCATGCACTTTTAAAATTTGGGCCTCTTCTGTTGATTCTGCGGGAGGGCAGGCAGAAGTCCACTACGCCACTGTACCAGTTCAAATGGTGAAAGAAATATGGCTCAAAGAACTACAAATTCGCCAATCTGCATGCAGTTTGCAATCTCATGACGATCACAAAACTAAGAAATGTACGGTTTCTCATCAGGTAATTTCAAAATCATTCATAAAGAAACGCTTACCACCATCCCTACAAATAATTTATCAGCTCACAAATGTAAATAAAGAATTAAAATTGGCGAAAAATGTATGAGCACTGCTAAAAATATCAGTATTTAAATTAGGGATCGTCATACTGAACAGTTCAACTTTGGCTTCTGGTAAGTTTTCCCATGTCAGTCATTTCTTTGGTAAAATATCGTATGAAATTTCAACGTGCTCTAGCACGAATGTCAGTATACAACAATTACATGGATCAAAAATAGCTGTACCCGCAGCACTACTCTCGATCGAGACCATATATGTAAGATCACACATCATTGACCTCTCGTCCACTACACTTTACATACTAAAGCGTTGCTAACCAGCTCCAACTCACCTGTTTCAGACTGGAGTACTGATTCGAGGCACATTGTGATTGACGTTTGAAATAAATTCTTTAGCCTCAGTGTAAAATGCCACTAAATGATGTTACACACTAAATCACAATGGACGCTGATGTTCTGGACGAGGATGACCGTTGAGTAGTCTGCATTGTTCGTTGCCAGCGGATAATCGATTTTGGAGTGGAACCGAGTTTCCAGCTGGCGACATGTCTATCATATCCTCCTCCTCATCGTTCTGGTTAGCTAACTGATATCCATTATTTCCGCCTACAGCGTATTTTTCACCCTGTCGAGAAGCCAACACCCACATCACTGCGAACGTTACTAAGGACAGTGTGTTAGTTGTGGTCACAGCGTACATTAATATCATAGGACTTGTGGCCATAATATGTGTGACTGTAAACGGAATGATCATTTCACCTAACGCAGACCCAACAACAAAAACGGCTGCGATTTTATTCGACACATGGATATATCGCTCTACCCACAAAATACCTGTCGGAAACATGGAAGCCATTCCAATGCCAAGCAATGATGATGCAATCCAAAGTGCTGATTCGGACTGGTTTGCCAATGCCGCTCCAACAGTTGATCCTGCAGTACACACAAAGAAATTCAACAACAACATCATGGTCGGATTTAACCCACTAGCACAAAAAATTGATGCGAACCTCGTAGCAGCAAACGATCCCCAGAAAATGGCCGTCACAAAGGAACCACTTGACTTGGTTAAGTGCAAATCGCATTTTACAGCGAACATCGTCAATAATTGGCCGTAAGCAACTTCCATTCCAACGTATAAAAAGAAGAAAAAGGACATTAGAAGAATTAACCCTATTTTCACATACGGGTCTGATATTTTTTTCACACTTGTCCCCTCCTCTTGTTTCGATTTTGGATCTCGGGGATTGTGAAAGAGGAATCCTAAAAATACTAACGCAATTAGAAACATGAATAGCCCAATAATAAGATACACAAACTGAATTTTACTCAGACCGTATTTTTCAACTTTCTTCGCAAATATATCAAATACGTTAGTTAAGTTTTCGGTATCATTGTCGTAAGTACCTGGTTTGGGAACATGATGTCTGGGAGTGATAACTGTTGTTGGTACACTCAAATTTTCAGTTAGCGAACTACTTCCATGGGGAACAGGTTTCTGGTTAGGAGAGGAACTAGAATTGGTTTCCTTGTGAGCGTACTTGCTTGTTGGCGATTCCGCTTTACTCTCAACGTCATCAAAAACAGATGTATCTTCTTGGAAGCTGATATCACCACCAAACAGTTCCCTGTTTCTAAGCTCCTCGTGTGCTTTACCAGGTGTCGATTCAATACCAGAATATACGGATGCAATTTCTGAATACGACGACATTTTACTTGATACGTCTGCAGATCCGTAAGATTCGCTTGAAGAGTCTGAATTCGTTGACATGCTATTTGAGTGATCATTGTCTTTTGTGGGCAACTTTAGTTGAGAAAGTAACTGAGAACCGGACGTCATCTTGGAGATCAGGACATCAGTTTTATTTGATTTTTTATTCTCCTGATTTCTGACCAAATTTTCTGAAGACGAATTCTCGTATGGAGAAGTCGCCTGGTGTGGCTGTGTGACATTATTTACAGGTCTACTAGTAGTAGTACCTGCATCGGAAAACGAATCAACAGTAACAGAAGCAAAATCCTCAGGAATTGTAGCAGAACCATCATCAGTTGTGTTCCTTAATTTCCCAAGTGGACTTGGATCACCATCATACAAGGTACTGCGGGACTGAGAACTAACATTTTGCTCCGGCACTAGCGAAAGTGTCTGAGATCTTGGATCGTTCTGCAGTATTGTATTCGTACCACTCTGAAGCGATGAGCTGAAATTTTCTTCTGACTTTATGGTTGGAACTACATTTGTGGAAGAACTGCTCATATCCAATGTAGTTGAAGAACTTTCAGATGTACTCTTAGCAGTTGAAGTTGGCGGACTGAGATCTTCTGGAGATGGTTTCCCAACATGTATTTTATTCCAGTCCACGGAATGATCCAATTTACTTGCATCAGTAAATGATGGTTTGGGCTTAATTTTTTTTCTTGTAGATGCCTGCGAGACTGGTGATGTCATATCCAAGCTGTCATATACTAAAGTACTAGTCTCGTGCACTACAGGTGCACTTGAACCGTTCGGACTCACTGCAACATCAGTGGTATTGTGGGCGTAATCTAGTACAGGTGTTGTTGACAATAAACTATCATAATGTCTGAGATCTTCAGGCACGGAAGAACTGGAAACGTTCTCATGTAATACCTCTCGTTTCTCCCTCTTCAGGACTAAAGAATATTGGCTCATTTTTGACATGGAGTCACTATTCAAGTTCGATATATGTAGCGGATATTCAGCCACTGCGAACGAAGTATTTGCTTCTGAAGTAACGTTGGAATGGGCTTGCTCAAGAAAAGGTGCTGCTAATAATGGTGCCACTACAGCACCTAGCCCAAAACTAAAATGCAAAGCCTGCATGAAAGGTGCGCTGTTCCTTCCCCACAGATCCAAGCACAGGACATTTCCACCTGAAAGTAAAGAAGAACTTATTTGTTGCTAATTTTCAGTCGGCAAGTTACAACAGAAAAGTAGAATCATTACAAACTTCAGTAATTAACTTACTAAAAATTAATATTCAGAGAAGGTGTAGGTCTTTATTGATCCAACAAACACTGCTCCTGACACAATTTATTTATTAATAGCGTCTTTGCGTCAAGCCGGAGTGGGGGTATGTAGACGATGGGAAGTTATCAGCCAGGTCCTTATTTATGGTGAAACTGAGGGAATCCCTGATAAACCTCAGTCAGGATGGTCGGCGATATGGTACGAGCCCGCGTAACTACCCACTGCTTATCCCAAGTCCGCGACGTTACCGCCTGGACCACGGAGGCTGGGTTGCTGCTGATTCTGACCAAGCAAAGTAATTGAGTCACCCAACATTACGTTCCTGAATAAAATTCTCCATATTAAATTAACACAGGAATACACTACTCACTGAGAAAGATATTTTTTTTTAGTATGTTTCAGATTAACTGTTTTTTTTTATTTATTTATTTTATTTTGAGTTTCAGATGATTGCACGAAAACACGCAGTATAAGACCACACAAAGCAAACGAAGTAGTGCATTAGGTGAAGGTTAAGGGTGGTGGGACTTGAAGTTAATGTGTGTCAGATAACAATCGTAAGAGCGGATCTTTTCAAGGGAATATTTAAACTGTACAATTGCAGATGAATGGACTGGAGGTTTTATTTCGCCCTAAAGAACGAAGGTGGAGGTTTCGCACTCACAACAGCATACAATCTCTCTCACAAATAAGTTAATATAAATACGAGGATGTGCGGTTTCTGTGCCGATTCTCGCTCCAAACAGAACCATTAAAACTGTACCACTCTAAAGGATAAAAAGGGACCACTAATAATTTGTGGAATGGCACATACAATCAACACTATTACAAATTTATTGATATTAAAATAAAATTCTAAAAAATATTCATAGCTTCCTTTATACTAACAGAACAACATGAAACTTGAAAGAACTAAAAAGTTACTCTTTTCACAATTTTCTATGCCGGGAGTTCTGACGTGTTTGAGAAAGAGGCCATGTCGTCGTTATGCCTCGGAGTACAAATTTAGTTACGGGAGTATTAAAATTATGAGGAAGATTAGTTTACGAACTTCAGCCTTTTTCCTATATACCATTTTTACCCTAACTCCGGGAATGTTTTTCTTTAACTCTCCGAAATATTGGCTTGATGGAATATTTCTATTTCCTTTATCTTAATAAATTTTACTTTGAATAAGGTGAGGATTCTGAAACAAGTTTCTCATTAGACTTATTACATGCTAGGACACTATGCCGACAATTACTTCAAGTGAACCATTCTGCAGACTAGAGCACGTGATTGATTTGTGCTAACAATCTTTTCCTAATAGTTGCTTAATTAATAGGAGATAGAGGACATGAGTTTATTTAGTCTTATTTGACTTTATCGTTCTTCTCTCCACCCTTCTGGACATGTTTAACTTGAAAATGGCAATTCATTTATGCCACAGCACGCAGGACAGTTAGGAGCAAAATAACTGATATCTCAGAATGAGAATTTCTCATCGGCCAACTATTCTTGGCTTCATGCATTAAAACACGAATAAAATCACAAGGGAACAAATAAAAGGGATATTATTCCATCTTCAGGCATTAGTTATATACGCCAACCACAAAGGTAAATGCACTTACAGCGGAACTAATCATTAATTC
>JAGDQP010074559.1:0-10257 GCA_022664845.1 Lepisma saccharinum | reverse complement strand
TCTCCTCTCCCAACCCGTCTGGTCAGCGTGGGAGCAGTAGACCAACTCCTCCCTTCGGGGAGAGGCCTCATCCACTAGTGGATTGAATATGGCTGTGATTTATATATATATATATATATATACGTGTATTCTTCAAATTTAAATTAGTATCAAATTTTGCTATGTAAAACCAATGTTAGTATGCGCCGTGTAATATTTTGGTTGGACTTCGTGTCAAACTACTGTGTTTACTGTTTACTTTTTTTTTAAAAAATATATTTTTATATTTTACATAAATATGAAATATTTTTAATATAAATATGCCTTTTAAATATGATACATCTAATTTGCAAAAATTTAAATAATGTATTTAAACAAATTTAACTCCTACAGTGAAACAACACATTTTTACAAAATTCACTATTTCTCTTGTGGAATAAAATTCCACAAGAGAAATTATTAATTTTTTCAGAGATGGTTCAAGCAGGGAATTTGATAATCCAAGAAGCATATTAATCGCCTCAGACGCTGTGTTGATACTGGTTATATTGAGATTTTATTATTCTTACAAGTTACATGTCTAACACTCAACCATATTTTCAAACTGTGAAGTAAATACATTATATTGTATTAATCAAACTGGAGGGCTAAGGTAGATTTTAGGGCGGGGGGGGGGGCTTCAGCCTACCTGTAGCTCCGTCCCTGATGAAAATATCTACAAAAATCTAGAAAATGAGACCCAGTTACAGTATAAGACAAGCTCTTTCAGGCATGTATTCAGATTTATTGTTTAGGACGTTCAGAAATTGGGGGGAGGTTCAAAGAGGGTCTGAATTTGAAATTGATAATATGCTAAGATTATGCTAAGATCTCGCCTTAAAGTATGCTAAGATTACAAAGATATGGAATTTGGGAGAATCCTCTGAACTCTTCCCTTGGATACGTCATTGAGCTGTATGAAAAAAATAGTATGGGTCTAGAATATCCAATAGCTACAAAACTTCACTAACAAAACTGATAGTATGTACCATAAGTCCATAACAAAGGTATTATCTGAAGCTTGATTAATTTTTTATTATTATTATTATTATTTATAATCAAGACTCTGAACACGAGAATATATGACTCTCAAAGTTAGAACAACTTACATTTTCCTTTCTATATAAAATATTCAACACTAATTTAAACTTTTTTAAGCGAAACTAATAACAATAAAATGTGCTATTCAAATTATCACCTCATTTTATAAGTAATGTATTTTTCAGCGTGACTAAAACAACGATAGTACGTATTCCTGGAACATTACAGTTAGTCCGGAAAATAGTCTCCATCGGACCCCATAAGACTCTGCCACCTGTTAACCAGTTGTTGAGTACCAATCTCAAAGAAATCACTCGTTTTGGAGGCATAGAACTGGGTCACTGTTCGTCGCGCGTCATCCTAATTTTGCACTGTTTCCCCGGAGAGGTGGTTTTGTGGGCTGCGAAGAACTTATTAGTCTGTTGGTGAAAGATCTGGTGAAAACGTCGCGTGGGAGAGTTTCTTCCAGCCACATTCCTCGATCTCAGCACGAATCCTTCTTGACGTGTGTAAGTGAACGTTATCACCGTGGATGAGCACACCCTTGCGATTAACCAGCGCAAGACGTATTTCCAACAATGCAGTTCATAGGCGTTCAAGCTGCTGACAGTAGACAGCTGCATTGATGATCTGGTTACGTGGCAAGAGCTCAAAATGGATTATCCCACGGATATCCCACCAAACACCAACATCACTTTGCAGGGGTGGAGATCCTGTTTTGGCACAGTTACTCCTCCTGTTTAGATACCCACTGCCGTTTGCGTGTAATGTTATGGTAGACGACTCATTTTTCATCCCATGGTTACCATTCAGTCTAGCAATAGATCACGTCTGTGATGGGTGATCAGGAAACAGCAGATGTTAACTCGCTGCTGCTTCTGTTGAGACGTTAACGCATGAGATACCCATTTTCCAAGTTTCGACACGTACCCATGACGATGAACGGTCGAATGGGCGACATGGAGTTCTCTGGTCAGTTCTTGAACAGTTAACATCGGATTTGCCTCCGCCGAAGCTCGCAGAGCATCGCTGTCCAGCTGCAGAAGTCTCCCTTCTGGTGGCTTATCGGTGAGACTGGTGTCCCGAGTTCGAAACATCTGGAACCACCTGTGGCACTTTCTCTCATCCGCAGCACCCTGACCATATACGGCCTTTTTTTCATGCCGCTGCGCTAGCTGGATGTCCCTGGTGAAATTCATAAAGCATGACATGCGTATGTGGTCCTCCAAAACTGCCATTATCAAACACAAGTCACATTTTCAAAACGAGGTGTAGGCCGTTATCCTTCTACACATTGCTGCCCAAACAAGTGCCCTATGAGATTCAGATATATCTAAAAAATTATAGCTTTCAGATGTGAGTGGACGAACTGGCAATTCTAGAAGAGAAATCATGCAAAAGTAAATACTGGCCGAGAAACTGTTCGTTCTTGACAAAATGCAATTTGAAATTTGAAATATTGCTAAATTTATATTAAAATTATAACTGAACTAAGCAAACTCGAATGATTTAATCTATTTTATTATGCTGGTCTAAAATTGAAGCTGATGCGCAAACAAAAGATAGGACATAGACTTTTGTTCGCGCATAAGCCTCAAGTACAGAAAGAAACCCCAAAAGATATTTTTAATATTGTTGTGTTGTGTTGCATAACTTCCTAGGATGTGATTTAGTAAATATCCCCTCCCTTGAGAAATTCCTATCTACACTACTGAGATTATCAGTTTATCGACGAAATACTAAAGAGTTATATTCAGTGTAAACTTTTACTGTAAAGTATAGGCGTACAAATACCATCCTTCGTCCTTAGAAATTCCGGACCTTACTAGAAGGGATACAAACAACATAATTTTATATAGAATGATCAAATACTATGATGAGATTGGTAAAGAACTGAGCTAGCTATATCTTAACTTTTAACCAAGTACAATCACCAACAAATTATATCTACAGTACATTTTAAAAAACAAAGAGACGGTTACAGCTAAAATAAGAATTATGTCTTGAAAATTTGACGACAATGTTTTTGTACAAAGGTACAATGATCACTTGATTGGCATATCCTTTGACATACTTTTCGCTTTTATTATATTTTATTTTGTTAGCTACTTTTAGAAGCATTGTTTTACACATGTTAGTACTTAGTAAGTTGTTTCTTCTTGAGTAATATCTATTGATTGTGTATTAAATCACATTGGGCTCAATGCTGTATAGACAATGACGTTGTCCATAGCACTTTAAAGAAGAATATTATTATTTACATTTTATTGAATTTCTTGAAGTAGGTTAACACATCAACTAGCAAGTGAAGACTGATCTCTTGCGAAATCATCAGCTTCAGCGAAAGATTCCTAAAGGTCATACATACTATTTAATTCAACCCAGTTCCATAAATCATCGCTGAAAGTGAGCAAAGCTATTATTAATACATGTTATTTAGTTTTCTATATCCCAGGGAGTTTAAACGGCAACAAACATATTACAGGACATTACAATTTTCAACGCCTTAAATCAACATGCCGCCACGTCTGGAGGATGACGTTTCTTAACGAGCACTCTTCGAGGGAATCCTATATGAGGAAGGTAGCTATTGAATGTACCATGGTATTCACATGGTTGGACTGAAGAAAACTTTGAGAAACTCAAGTCAGAGTGGTTGGCGAGAGCAGGAATATCGAACATGTAGCGAGTAACCAATATTCATCAGTTATATATAACAAAAAGTGAGATTTCTCGTTTTCTTGTACTTTGCTTTTCTTTTATGTTAAAAACACTACAAGCGAGACGACCAGAGGAATGTCTTCTAGAAGACGCAGAAAGTTTAATCGAAGTTGGTGCATCCGTTCAATAGTTATGCTTGCACAAGCACTACATTCACAAAGAGAAAAATAATGTAAATACGCTATACTGAACATCGAATTCAGAACTTCTTTTTTTTTTTAAGTCAGTTAAACTTAAAATATCCTAGGTTAGATTCCCTCGCAAGAATAACATAAACGCATACCAGAAGTCGGAGAAGTAGAAGAAGAATTCGAAGTTAACGATGCAAAAGAAAAATGATAGAAATTAATTTTCCATTTAGAACGAGGAGGTAAGGTAGACAGATATTCATATATTTTATGCATATCATACCATAATTATTGTTAAATGCATAAACAAATGTTAAGTGAGCTTCTTCACTTGCATATTTGTGTATTCTTAGAATGTATTATAAATATAAGTGACTAATAAAGTATTTGGGAGCTGAAGTTCCTGAATAGCAGTAAATTTTATTATTCAGTATTATTTCTTCAATAACCTCGACTCCTACGCGAGTGTACATGGCAATTGCTTTCTCGTTTGCTAGGGAGCAGCACTTCCCCGTCACATATCACACACACACACACACAAACACACACACACACAAATATATATATATATATATATATATATATTTAACAGACACACACACTTACATAAGCGCATGATGATGAGCACTGCTTGAAGTATGTAATGTATGTGTAACCTGTCTATATGTACGATTTACAGCTGCACGCGAAGGCGATTGCATGAGCCTTATGCAAGGTGTTATATTGCCCACTAACTATCGAATCGTGTAGAAAACATTATAAGATTGATTTATAGCTCCGAGCCTGTCAGCGCACGTACACACCGTTGTCATATCTATAATCTGCATCTATCTTCGAAAGTATAGCATAATAGCAGATTGTGTTGTTGAAACTATTATTGGGAATGGGTTATAAAATAATGATACCTTCAGTTTATGGCTCCCGGTTAAGAGTTGTGCTTTTTTATTTATTGCTGTCGTTTTTTTAACAACTAGGCTAAAATATTCAGGCAATGAAAGCAACGTAGCTTGAAAGAAGAGGCAGAAGGGAAGGGGGGATTTGCTGGCAGTGTAAAAGGTCTACTTACAACAGAATTACTCAGCTATTAATCAAGATCCTCAGCGCTGCAATTTGTGAAGTCTAAGACTTTTTTTTTATTTTGTCAGCACTCGTTATAAGCTCTCCATATATGTAATAAAAACTTTCAGAATCATACATTATCGGCTTTCTTGAAAGAGCATTCCTTTAGAAACGTGAGATTACACTGAATGAGAAAATAAATCACTAGTTTCATCTTTTGACGAAGGTGGAAGAATAATTGTGAAAATACATGGCTTACATTAATATTATCTTGAATTAAACGAAACTTAACCAAAGAAGGTTGGATGAGAAAATTTCTGCGGAGTTTTCAGGAGCAAAGTGATGCAATAAATACTACATTGTATAACCTACAACAACAACAACAACAACAAAAAGATATAATTCCCTTGTTCCTAATTCTAGCCCTGGTTCATGCGCCGGTTTTACATTTTTACAAACAGCATCCCTTAGTTTTTTTACATTTTTTGCATAAATTTATTAACAAAGCACAAAATTAAAATAATTTTAAATGTATTACGTCAGAGTGAGGACCAGTAAGTAGCACTGGTTTGTATATTCATGAATTTGAAATGAACATTAAGAAACGTGAAAATATAAACACAAAACGATTTTAATTGATGTTAGTTTATTCCTTGGATAAGCCTAAACATTAATATTAACAAATAACGCCAGCGAATATGAGTAGGACAAAGGGGCTCACAAGTTCCTTCAGAAATCACTAAACGCGCCGAAAAATCACCAAATACACACACAATCGTGCATAAGAATAAATACAGCAAACATAGTGTATACGATTGAACAGTGGCATATCATCCTTATACTAAAAATGGGAACTATGTGAAGAATAAAATGATTGTGATAGGATGATATCACATCACATTAAAATTAGATAAATACGTTACAGACCAATTATTTGTCATGAAACAAGCAATAGAAAAATGTCACGAATACGGAATAAAGTTTCACTTTTTATCTTTATAGATTACAAACAGCCGTTCGACAGCATAAACAGGGACAAACTACTACAGACACTGTAGTGCCCCAAAATTACTGTTTAGGACTATCCAAGAAGACATGAACTTTAGCCGGAAAAAGTCACAGTTTTTGTGAATCGTAGTATGCATCGATTTTTTTATGAACTGTAGTGTGTATAATTTAATTGTGTTTTGAGTGTACCATTTTTATGTATAATATTAGGTTAGTTATTCTGGACCCATATATATATATATATATATATATATATGAGCTCCTGCGTAGCCTAGTCGGTAGCGCGCTCGACTTCAGTGCGAGCGGTCCCGGGTTCGATTCCCGGTGGGGGCTCAAAAATTTCGGTGTTGACCCAGCATCGTGAGGACAATTGGGGAGCTGCTGTGAATAAAAGACAGTAGCGATCACAGTGAGAGCTTCGGCTCTCCTCTCCCAACCCGTCTGGTCAGCGTGGGAGCAGTAGACCAACTCCTCCCTTCGGGGAGAGGCCTCATCCTCTAGTGGATTGAATATGGCTGTGATTTATTATGATTTATTATATATATATAAAATAGAGGTAGTTATAAATTTAATCCATATTTATCCCAACTCGTCTGGTCAGCGTGGGAGCAGTAGTCCAACTCCTCCCTTCTGGGAGAGGCCTCATCCACTAGTGGATTGAATATGGCTGTGATTTATTAATATTATTATATATATATTGGTGTTAACAACTTTATTATGTATAATCAAATATGTTTTTAAAGCTTGAATATTCGATAAACAAATTGGCTGCATTTACAGAGAATTTCCAATGTTAATTTGTAAAGGACACCAGAAGAGCTCTCAAGCAGGAAAAGTTGAGCTAAATTCAGGTCAGGCACGCAGAGTGAAGCTGCCTAGACAATAGACAGTGAGTGGCAAGTCGGCTAAGCGCGACGGGAGGTAGAGATGCTATTTCCTTGTTTCAATGTGTGGTTTTTTTTCTTGTGCGTTGCAGACTAAGAGAAGACACGGCCTGGCTGGAGAGAGAAAGCAAAATGTGTAGTAGTGGACGTTTACCACCAGGGGTCTTTAGTTTAGCGACCGGAGGTATATAAACCCAATGGTTTTTCAGCGCAATATGGCATTTCTAATATATTCATCGACTTGTTCAGATGTGGGGAGAATGCTGCTGGGATGCTGATAGTCATTATTTCTAAGTCTTGAGAGACGAATTTAACTTTAAAATTATGCTGCGTGGGACTTGTAATTTTTCAGAAAACGTTCTACGGACTTTAAATAATTTTGAATGATAATTTATTGCAATGGTCTGCCATAAGTCTTTAAGTGGAAATCCATAACATTGATATCCGATTACATTGCGATGGTTTTGGAACAATGTGAAAGATTTCAACTTAAAATTTGTTTGCTTTGAATCTCATAAAGTAAGGGTGGGAACTTGTGGCAATCTAGTTACATAGACACAGGAGATTAAACGTCAAATGCCTTGAACCATTGCACTTCCGAGACTACGCGTCGGTCTGGAAGGTATGTGAATTGGTTATTTTACGTTTACATGTTGGTTGGAGACTGTTCATTAATGCAAATAGGACGCTCCTGTGATCTTTGCTTGAGTTATAGCTTAAGAATGATCTTGGTTAAAGTTAACCGGGTGCTAAGCGAACCTGATATGAATATGAATAATCATAACTCTGTAAAGATCCCTGAGTGGTAACAGATCCACTATCAGCCTACGAGACTTCGAATGTATTCAAGGATATTATACAATATATATATATATATATATATATATATATATATATATATATATATACCAACCCGTCTGGTCAGCGTGGGAGCAGTAGACCAACTCCTCCTTTCGGGGAGAGGCCTCATCCACTAGTGGATTGAATATAGCTGTGATTTAATATATATATATATATTAATGGATATGTGAGTTTTGTGTTAAAATGATCAAAGATTTCCTTTACGATTCATAGAGTCTACTTCGAGCATATTAGAAATTAAGTTTTTCGAAGTTGGAACATGCATTTAAAACTCAGTAACTGGCCGTAAGGATCTGGAATTTTATTGGTTCATTGAAATATTTTATGGATGCTAAGTCCGAGGCGTATAGTGAGTATTTACTGAGGCACCCTTGTTTTGGAAAATCTGTTAGGTTATTAAAAGCATTTAAGTGATTGAGTTCGTTGCGTAATAGAAACCGTAATTGCATACAGTGGCACTCGAACCGCATAGAAGCAACTACAAAAGTGGCGCTAAAACTAATTAATAGAGAAAAAGGAAACCTAACAGCACTAGAGCACTTCAAGATCCCAAAGAAGCTGGTCAACCTAGTTAAATGGCCCTAGACAAAAGGACTGCAAGAGTAAAGATAGGTCACATAATAGGAGAAAAATTTCGGTACAGAAAAGGAGTGAAACAAGGCGATGGACTGTCTACAACCTTATTCATAATAGCATTACATATGGCAATACATGGAATAGACAAAAGAGACCCAAAAATCAACAAAACGAGAAAAATATGCGCCTATGCAGATGACATAACGATACTGATAAGAACAGAACAGGACCTAAGAAAACTTTATGAGGAGCTAGAGAGAGCAACCACCCCATTAGGACTAGAAGTAAACACCAGTAAAACAAAGTACATGCAGATAACACCAGACAGGAACGATAGAAGCAAGAAGGAGTTTGTAATAGGAAATAGAACATTTGAGACGGTGGATAGATTAAAATACCTAGAAATGTTAGTAGAAATGAAAATAACATCACGAACAAAATCAGGAACAGAATTTTAGCAGGAAATAAAGCTTACTATGCAAATATGCAACTACTAAAAAATAAGAACACCAGCAGACAAACCAAATTAAAAATATATAAAACGACAATAAGACCAGTAATTACATATGGTGCGGAGGTATGGACACTCTCGAAAGAGAAAGCAGAAAAGCTGCGAATATTTGAGTGCAAAGCAGTACGGAAAATATCAGGACCAATAAGAGAAAATAATGAATGGAGAATCATAAATAATAAAGGAATAGAAGACATCCTGAAAGGGGATGACATCGTACAATTTATAAAGGTACAACGGATACGCTGGCTAGGACACATAGAAAAAATGGAGACAGGAAGACTACCATAGAAGATCATGCAGGAAAGTGTATTCTCCAGTAGAAGAAGAGGCAGACCTAACCAAAGGTGGCTAGCAGATGTGACAGAGGACCTGAGACTAATGGGAGTAAAAAATTGGAAAGAAAAAGCGAAAAACAGAGAGGAATGGAGGCATCTGGTGTATGAGACAATTCCAAAGCCCACCCAGCATGGGCGTCGCCAACGGGGGCAGGGAGGCAGCCCCCCAAAAAAAAATTCTGGGTCCCCTCACTGCCCCCAACTTTAACAAGACAATCTTTTTTTTAAAAAAAAAATCAGGGCGTTGGTAACGCTGTCATAAATGCCTTGTAATTGTCCACATTTGTTTTGCATATGTTTGGAAAATATAACCTTATTTTGAAGTATGAGTTACTGCAATATTTGCACATAAATTTAGAAAATTAAGTAAAAAGTAGACCTTTTCTGCTCAACGCGGAAATTAATTTAACAATACGAAATTATCCAAATGAATAAATAATAGAAAGTAAGTAAAATAAGGATTACTAAAACGATTCCGCACTTTTTGAGACTTCACTGACAAGTCTTCTTTTAAAAGGGAAGCAAACGTGAATTGATATTTAGTTGCAGTAATCAAGATTCGGCCGAAGGTGATGCGATTGTTTGCAACATGAATGGCCAGTTCTTCAAAACAACTTGATCCGTAGTTCCAGTCAAACTCAGATTAACACCAGAATACGCGATTTTACTGTTGCACCAATCGATATCCGCAAAATTTCGTCAAGCCGTGAAACTGCTCGATGAAACCATGATCATTCAGTTAATATGGCTAGCAAGTTTTGCTCTAAAAAAGCTTCCGATCAGATGAACTCTAGAAATATTTTCCATTATTAATAACACTGGGCAGGTAAGTTTAGGTTAGGTTAGATTTGGCTCGGGTAGCAATGTGTATAGTTAATTAGACTGTAGAAACAGATATAGAAAGTGAAATGCAATTCAATGTTCCTCAGTTGAACTTTCTGCATAGGGGCATAGTAAAATCTGATTGAGAGAATATATATATCTGTATTTATTCTATGCTAATTGAGGAATTAAATATCTTTGAATAGACAGTTTTCATAACAGAATAGCACAACATACAAGTCAAAGAGTTTGTTTCAACTAGCGTTTTAAAATAAAGTCTGAAATCATTT
>JAGDQP010074558.1:0-10257 GCA_022664845.1 Lepisma saccharinum | reverse complement strand
AGAAAACGTTCAAAAAGTCGTCAACTTGGATCCAAACTGGCCGCCGAAGGACCCAATTTCCAAATCATTGAAGCTACAGAAACAAAATTTTGTATGAAGGTGTATGACAGAAAGTAGATTACAATAAATGGGGCAGACCTCCCCTTTGGGGGCGCAGCCCACCCCTGTAGGAGGATGCAGATGGACACCATGGCGGTGTACTGCAGCGAGATTTTGGTTTAGATAAACGGGGTGCAGCCCGCCAACACTACTGAAGTTTGGGGACCGCCCCCAGCGAAGCAAAGCGAGTCCAATATATATATAGTCCCATGGTCACTGACTCACTGATCATCAATATTCCCAGGCCACAGATTGAAAAAGTCGCCATCTTGGATCCAAAATGGCCGCTAAACCCATTGTTGTATATAATACACAGTCTAAACTGTTGGGTCTTCTAAAATGAAATTTGGTATGAGGGTAGAACATTACTAATAGGTTACGACAATATTTAAAATGTTGAAAAAGTCGCTATCTTGTATCCAAAATGGCGGTCCCAAAAATTCCATTTTCCACACCATTTGAGCTAGAGATATGAAATTTGGTATGAAGGTGTATGAGCAAGGGTAGTTTAGGAAAATATTAACAAATGTTGAAAAAGTCACCATCTTGTATCCAAAATGGCCGCCAAACCCATTGTTATAAAGAATATAGCTTAAACGGTTGGGGCTACTGAAATGAAATTTGAAGGTACATTATCATTAGCAGGTTACTAAAATATTACACAATGTATCCAAAGACGCCATCTTGGATCCAAAAATGGCGGACCTAAAAATTAATTTTCTACACCGTTTGAGCTAGAGATACGAAATCTGGCATAAAGGTGCATTATGACGAGTAGTTTAGGAAAATATTACATTCTTGAAAAGTCGCCATCTTGGATTCAAAATGGCCGTCCAAATACCAATTTTCCTTACCGTTTGAGTTAGATAAATGAAATTTTACATGAAGGTGTACCGTCGTAAGTAGGTAGACAATAGAATAGACTCAAGACAATAGAAGAACACGTTCAAAAAGTCAACTTGGATCCAAAATGGCCGCTCAAAAACCATATTTCCAAACCACTGAAGCTGGAGAAACGAAATTTTGTATGGTTTATGACCAAGAGTAAGTTACAATAAATGGGGCAAACCTCCCCTTTGGGGGCGCAGCTCCCGAGGGAGGGTGCAGAAAGACACCATGGCGGTGTAGTCCTGCAGGGGGATTTTGGTTAAGATAAAGGAAGCGCAGCCCTGCAAACTACTGAAATTGGGAGCACAGCCCCCCCAGCGATGCAAAGTGAGTCCATATACTATAAAACCCCATGGTGACTGACTCACTCACTCACTTATCATCAATATTCCCAGACCAAACTACTGGAGCTAGAAACATCAAATGTGGTATGAAGGTGTATGGCCAAGAGTAGGTAGAGGAAAAAATCCGACGTTTTGAAAAAGTCGCCGACTGGGGCTAGAAACACGAAATTTTTAAACCTGGTACATTATCACTAGAAGGTTAAGAAAATATTACTATATATTCAAAGATACCATCTTGGATCCATAATGGCGGACACAAAAATCTATTTTCTATACCGTTTGAGCTAGAGATACGAAATTTGGCATAAAGGTGCATTATAAATGGTAGTTTAGGATATCAAAATATTTTGAAAAAGTCGCCATCTTGGATTCAAAATGGCCGTCCAAAAACCCATTTTCCACACCGATCGAGCTAGATAAATGAAATTTTATATGAAGGTGTACGAACCATCACTTATAGATCACGGCGATATAAGAAAACGTTAAAAATGTAGCCATTTTAAATCCACAAAACCCAATTTTCAAACCACTGAAGCTAGAGAAGCGAAATTTAGTATGATGCTATAAGACCAAGAGTAGGTTACAAAAAAATGGGGCAAACACCTCTATGGGGGCGCAGACCCCCGGTGGGACAGATATTTGAAGTTTTGAACCATGGAGAAGCAGTCTGCCAGAGAGAGTCTGGTTACGATAAAGGGGGCCCAGCCCTCCAAAAACCCGTCTTCTATATGTACTTGTATATATTGCCGTGCACCAGACTATATTTAGAATACAAGACAAAACTCAAAGCAAACAGAAGTTGAATATTTAAGCTAAGAAATGCTTAAGTAGATCTAAGGTGTGATATTAGTTGTTGTTCTTGAAATATAATAAATGAAACCACCCTTTCTTAGCTGTTATTGTTTTAGATAGTCAATAGGCAACATCCGTTTAAAGGTAGATTTTTCGATTGAACCTGAGTTCGAATTTTATGTGCCGATCATATTAAATATTACTTAGATATTTTTTTTTATTTGTTTTAACAAAATTGGGGTGATATATACATATATTGTGGAATATTCTGTTCCTTTAAAAAATACTTGAATACTACTTATTGGAAACCTATACATAATTTTGATCTACTGTTTTGTTCCTCTAATGTCTCCTTTCTTGCTTGCCGAATGCATCGTTATATTACAATAATAATATCACATTCCCTTGGTTTAGTGGTTGTAGTTACGAGCATCCGATCAACACTGGGGAGATACGCTGCCAATCGTCCTAATGTTTTCTAGATTGTCCCTAGATACACCAGGCGAATGTAGGGATGACTATCTCATGACCCTGTTCACTATCGTAGCTATATTTACACAATTCAAGTGAAGGAGAATACATGTTCTGGAAGAACAAGCTGAAAAGCTACTGGACTATCAAGTAATATCTAATCCATGGTATCATTGTTCTATGAACCGAAATCGGTTCCTTCATATCCTGAGGCTTCTACACTTACAGAACAATAGGAAGCGCCTTAACCCGCATTCCCCTCCCTATGACCACCAGTGAAAATTCAGGGGTATCTTTGAAGTGTTCATTAATGCATTCCTTGTGGGAATATTCCTGTTGACGAAGTTATTGTCCTTTTCGAAGGTAGGGTTGGGTTCAACGATTGTTCACGAAATTCATGAAAAAGCATAAAGGATTTGGAATAAAGATAATTCAAATCACATGCCATGGGATATACACATAGGATGGAAGAGATGGAGCAAGCTGATCTAAGTCACCCATGCTCTTGTTCTTAGGTTGCTAGAAGAGCTGAACAATTGTGGATATAAAACTGTGTATAGATAATTTCTTCAGCTCCCCTGCAACATGACGAAATGATATGAGGAATCCCAGAATGAGGGTACAGTAACCTCCAGACGAAGGGACATCCCTCCTCATTTCAACCCCAAGGAATTGAGACTGAAACGAGATCATGCCGTCTTTCAACGAGGTGAGCTAACCACTCTGTGTTGGAAGGATAAGAGGGATGTTCTTATCAGCATCTATATTTCACTAGGAGTTGGAAACTTTCGCGATTAGCATGGCAACTGCTCAAAACCACCTATAGTAAGTAGAAGCTTAGACTAAATAGTTACATAAGACTTATACCGCTTACCTATTTTCGTCAGCGCTAAGAACGTGATTTTGAACGTTGCCGTTAAGTGGCTCTGGCGACTACTTTCAGTCGCTGGATATTTTCAGTAGTAGTCTTCAGTGTCACCTAACGGCAAGATCCAAAATCACGTGGTTCTAAGGAAACATCCATTAATCTTAGCGCAGACGAAATTTGGTAGGCAGTACATCTATGTTATTATTTAGTCTATGGTAGAAGACTACAACGGTATATGGAGTATTTCGACAAGTCTAATCAAATGACAACCTTCTATGGTTTGAAACGGAAGAAAATTAAAAGGACCGCCAACGTCTTCTTCCACATGGTACACAGTTGGCTGTCAGTGCCTTCCTGCCTCACGGAACCGCAGAGCCCATGAAAGCTTTAGGACAGCTACACCAACTGCTAAGTTTACAAGAGTAGTTCAGCCAGATGCATCGCAGTGACTTATTCCACCAAAAGTAACAAGGAAGGGAGTGAAGCTCTCTTATCCTGACGTTGAGAAACACTTCTCCGAGTCCTTACCAAAACGTGCGAGATGCAACTTCTGCAACAGCGCTTGGTACGGACTCGACTCTGGTGCGGTATTTGCGAAATGGCAGTATGATCTACGAAAGTATGTTGACGGACTTGCACCACAGTCAAAATTAAGTGGGAAGACATGGGTAAACAACTTTTTTTTTTCTTTTGGTGAATTTATTGGATTGCAATGAAACTTAGGAAATTTATTATGTATACAACAACGTATTTTGTTAGACAATCTTTTTCAACATCAGGGAGTCCGAAATTTGCGAAAATCGAATTTTCTACAGGAAACTTCTTGGAAGATTCCTATTTTCCCTACCACAATACGTCATAGCCCTATGCGAGTGGTGTCATTGAAATTATATTTAAACAAGAACAAAATGAGGTACGAATCGTAAGTGTATGACAATTGCAGTGTTCTTATGAAAGCATTCTTACGAATACTATAGAGGTATTCGTGAAGTGTAACTGGTAAAAGGTCGCTAAGAATAACCTGCGTGAGCACAATTTAACCGTGCAAAGCTTTCACAGTACTTATCACCAACCTACCAGTCTTAATGTTAAATATACTGAAAGGTCTTCAATTATACACATTATTAATAGAGTCCTTTAACTTATTTATTGGAGCAGACAAACACATCATGATTTCCCAGCATTTAGATATTGACAACATAAAGTAAGTGTCCCAAATGTAAATCTATGTTGTTCTTTGTGACTGAAGCACGCAAGATTTAACATGTTGTCGAAGATTCCACATTTGAGCAAACTTCCTCCCACAAGTATCACATTTCAGTTTGTAAATTCCTGCATGCAAATTCAGGTGAGTATAGAGGTTGTATTTACGAGCAAATGTACGTCCACAGATTTCACATACAAACGATTCTTGGTCTCCAGTGTGCATCTTCATGTGAAGTTTAAAAGTTAGACTGTTTGCTAATTGAGAGCCACACACCTCACACTGGAAGAATTTCCGATTTTCAGATAAACATCTTTGTTCATGTTTGTTTATGGAACGATTTTTGAACATTTTTCCACACTTTTTACAAGGTACCGACACCTCATTACGGATGTGCAGATACAAGGTTCTTTTATTTTTGAACGTTCTCTGACACATATCGCACTGGAAGATTTCCTTTGAACGAGGAAGTGGCTTTCCGTGACACCCTCTGTAATGCCTACCCATGCTTTCCTTTGTAAAGAATTTTCTATTACATACAAAACACGAGAATAATTTTTCGCCACCATGCCTGTACATATGATCTCTAAGATCATGCATTACAAAATAACCTTTGTCACACGTTGGACAAGTGTATCTTCCAACCTTATGTTTATCCCACATGTGTTTCCACACATCATATAATCCACTTGTGATCAGTTCCTCGTCACACTCGATGCACCTTGTTTCCCTGTAACTCCTTTCCACTGCTAGGAGAGCTCTGAAATTAAAAAAACAGAATAAGTAAATGTTGCGTAACTACACCTGCTACACTGAAAGTGAATATTGGAAATTGGTTTGAGTCTAGCAACAGAGAAGTCTGCATTAATTAAAACAATACCAAAATAAAAGCGTTAAACTAACTGGAAGACTTCTTAATTAACGATACTCATTATATTTTGATAACCCTTCAAAATGTTAATGGTTGATAGTCACAATTCAGGTTTTCCCAGGTTATTTTTCACAGATTTCCATATTATCGCATGTAGCCCCATAAGGTATGCATGAGAAAAAAGTAAGAAACGAAGAGATCATACGAAACAGCTGTCTGGCGTCCTATATTGCTCAATTCATGCGCTTTTTAACGATACAATAATAGGCATAAAATTGGTTGTATTCAATAATATTCAGGATCTTGGCCCAATAATGAATTTGAATTTATTTATGGTCTTTAAGCATTTATTGCTCAGGCTGGGTCCTATAAGGACACATTATATCAACCACCCAATTAAAATTAAAACGGGACTTTTCCTTTGTAGCAGCCATCACATCATTTAGATACGCAATCCTATAAAGAAATACAATTATAATATTCCGACACAAAAAAGAGGCATTTACGTTGCTTTATATATTTAAGATAAAACGACGGGGCTACATTCAAAATGATAAAATATAAATAACTAAATAAATATTAAAACGTGAGCTACCCAAAAGTTTGGCAGAAAACATCCATTATCAGTATTAAAATACATGACCATGAATACTTTTGGTAACTGACACCTTATGTGCTAGAGTAAGCTATCACGAAAGTTTAATCTAAAAAAAAAAACAACTAAGTATTTATCTGATAAAGGAAAAAATAGACCCTCCAAAATAATTCAACGCGTGCACAGCCTCTTTAGAAATATACAATCCCCACATGAAAAATATATATTAATGACGAGTCAGTACTGATAAATGTCTGACTTCCTCCAATAAAATAAAGAAATAAGGTGCAGAACACCTCTATCTCTAATCTTTCCTGTCCTTAGGTGTTGCGAGGAGGAGGAGGAAGTATGGGATGGTATCTTTAACAAAGCACCCGGCGACTTCTGTACTAGTTGGGGGCATAAACTGCTAATACAATTAAAAATTTATTAACACTTAATACATACAGGTACATTTTATTTACAACGTAGTTCAGTTATTTACAAGAAGCATGAATTTCATTTGAGACATCACTATGTCTCTCCGAAATAGGAATAAAAAGTTACTCAAATGCATAATGCTAAAATCTTTAAACACAATGAAATAATTTAGTTAGATCATTATCTAGTAATTTATTTAATTAGCTCCAACTTTCAAGGAAGATCCAAATACCATATCATTATCATAAGAGAGAGCAACGTACCTCTGAGAGTTTAGATGTTCTGTGTAGATGTTGGTTCTAAGTAGCACTTCGAAGTAAAACTTAAAATAACACTTTCACTGTTCTAAATGTTCAAGCGTGTTTTAACTATTTCATTTCTAAGTCTATAATTTTCACTGAGAGTCCAATAAAGGTTTTGAAGTCAATGATGTAATTTTACGAAGAGATTCTACTTATACGAGTAACGAAGCTGAAGTGAGTCAAGTCAAGCGCGTGAAGGGGAAGATATGTCTTATTTATGTCACTTATTGTCTCTAATCGAGCAAGGTTTCTATGAGAACTTATGTTCCAAAGGAAGTACAGGTTCTTAAGTTCAATCAGGTTACGTTATCAAATCAGTCTTTGGGGATAGTCTGGATGTTCTCGTTCTCATCTCTAATAATCTTTACCATAAGTTATTCTTAGAATTAATTCACGTAACACTTTCCATTAGAAGGTTCGTGTGGAAACAATCACACAGTCAATCATGTGATCATTCTTGCTAATTCTTCTTGCCTGTGACTCGAGGTGAAGATGTATTTCCACGAGACAATTCTCACTTAAGTATCAAACACATACATAATCTAGATGTTGCATCTCTCCTTTACGTTACTAGTTGGAGCTTTACAGAAATCTTTTAATAAAACATTTGAGCGTGACACAGCCTCATTCATAAGTTGGAACGTTTTTAAAATTGAAAAGGACAAAATACTTGGTCCTAAATACAATCAATGAATAAAATAAATTCAAAATAATTAACATTCAAAATATACAACACTTCCATCAGTCCAAAATAGAAGTTTAACTGTATTAGCAAGATACAGTTAAAGTATCTAGAGTATCGAAAAATTAATAATCGAAAGTATCGAAAGAAAAATATTGTAATTAGTACATATATTACGAAAAGGACTGAAGATGTTAAAACAACCTGTTAAACTAACAATCAAACATGCAAACAATACGAAAATTTTATACAATATTATGTGAATAAATGAAATAACATAATTAAGTAATAATTCTGTACTAAATATGTTGTTTATACGAATAACATTGGTAGTAATGAATAAGAAAGTTAAAGTAATAAATATTGCAATAAAAATTGTAAAAACTAAATTAAAATTTCAAAATTTTATAGAAATTATCGTATTGAAAATATATTTAGTTAATTTTCTTTCGTAAGAAAGTCTTTATCACTGAAATGTCAACTGTGATTTTGTGATTCTATTTTTCATAAGATTTTCTGAGAGAAAATATATATAGTTCTTATACACGTGATAAAACACAGAAATGTTACATAGTGCACGAAAAGTACAGCTTATATATTCACTCGTATGTAGTCTGTTTAAACTCGTCACATCATGTTCTTTGTGAGTATCGTTTATTCAAAGTATAATCATATATATATATATATATATATATATAAATTTGAAATATGCACCGAGTTATGGAGGTTCGGTTAATTTTGTCAAAATAATATCGTGCTCTTCATTTCGCTTTTCTATACACAAATATTTACTGGGGTACACTGAAATAATTCACTGGTATTCAGTTCAAGTTTGAGTAGGGAACACAATATAATATTTTGACATTTCAGTATGAAGTTTCTTAAATATTGCACAATATTCCAGTGGTTTGTAAAATATTAGCAAACATTGGTGAAGGGAGAAATAATATACTTCACTTCAATAGGGGAGTTTTGCTGGTAGTTGACACTAGTAAGGTGGATCAACTTTGTAGATTATACCTACTTTAATGAGATATCCAGAGTAATGGGTGTTATTGGTTAACTGTTTACTGGAACCGCTAACTAGAGAAGGTTGGGAATTCCATGGTTGTAGTTATGCATCTGGAACTAGAATCTGGCAGTAGGCATATAACGTCTATAACTGAATTTGCATCTGTTTGGTGTAGTTAAAATCTTGTAGACAATCGTGTAGTCTGGTAGAATTGCATAACTTTGGCTATTGCAATTGTCTTCATCTTGTTTACATATATCTCAACGTTTGTAAGATATTTGTGTTAGGTGAAGTGCATATTGAAATTTATGGAAGTAATAATAATCTGTAATACAAGGATGGGTTAATAAATGCAGTAATAAAATAATGATATAAATGGAATAAAATATACTTGAAATCCAATAAAATATGTTATTAAACTAAGAAATCTTAAAATTAATGCAAAGAACTAAGATAATACATTGCTATCTCTTAATACTTCTGGTACAATTACTTAGATCAATCTTGCAGTTGGAGCCATATAGTATAAAATTTACTCTATGTTTATATACATAATACTGTGATCTACTTGGTTATAAAAAAAACATCATAATAAAATAAATGGCTCATATAGTGTATGAGATTGTATCTCACTGGACGATAATTATGAGAGTAAAGAATGAATCACATCCAAAAAATATTCACGGAATTTCAAATCAAGTATGAAGTTAGCATTTATCTATGGTATTGTGTCATTTTCTTTCCGGCTAACTGAAGTATTTTTTCGGCTGATTGGTAAATTGACGAATATAACAACAAAAATATGCAATAAATATAATGTTCGGGACGAGAGACAAAGTTAACATCAAAACAAATGATGATGTATTATTTTCAAATGGAAAATATAGGTTGAAATGGTTTTCAAAGATTTGATTCTAAATCATGAAGTGTCGACTGTAATCCTCAAACTACTTCATGTAGTGCAGACATGATCTGTGGAGAATATGAAATATTAATTTGGTGAAAATGAATTGTTGCGTATGGAATAAATTTTGAAGTATTATCCGTTGGATAAATTGAAACTGAAAAAAGTTTATTTTCATTCTCGCGGAATTGAGTTACCTGGAATTTCTGAGCCAAAAATGAGTCCTGAAGGTGTATACTTATAAATTATTGGAGGAAATGACTGTGAAAGTTCAGCATGACAGTTATTACCGCTAGTTTTGTGAAATAAGGAATTCAAGCAATTTCACTTTGAAGTTACTATCACAATACAGATTTTTTACAGATAAACAGTAGTTATTTTTTAGAACATGAGTTATTATCTAATTCGTAAAATGCTTTAGAAGTTTCATAAACATATTGTGGAATTTTGTACTGTAAATATTTACTTTTAGTAATATGATGTTACTGACTCCTTTGCCTTCTGTTGACGTTCTCGAAGAAGTACTTGTGAACTTAAATTTCCTGAACAGATTTTTTTTAAAAAATCCTGATTCTCGGACTATCTAATTTTATACTTTTGCAAAATATTTTGTTTTCTTTTACCTGCAGCCTCCACCAGCCCCATAGCTGCCCAGCTTTCACCTGAGTAGCAAATTTTATGATTTTATTACTTCTTTCACATTAAAATTACAGGAACAAAGTTTTTACTAAAATATTTTGCAAAGGTACTGATTACAATAACCCAAATTTACTTTTTTCCGTCATGAACATGCTATGTAAGTCAA
>JAGDQP010074556.1:0-10257 GCA_022664845.1 Lepisma saccharinum | reverse complement strand
GAGACTTGATTTCAACGACAATAACAGCAGTATACACATTTCTACGAACTTACATCAAATTTCCGCTATAGTTTAGATAGTTAAATGACTCTGGGTGGTCGCTCAAATACGAATAGGAAACTCCCGGTTGTTTTCGGGAAGATTTATACGAATTTCCGGCATTTTAACAACTGGCCCATATTTCCTGATTTTTCTCTTAGTCATGAGAAGGAAAAGAAATAATTAGTACCTACACTCCCGGGCGAGACATTTTAAGTCGTTGAAAACAATGCTTAAAAAATTTTTACCACATAAGACTCAAAGACTATCCACTGAACGAAAATTCCAACTAAGACACGTAATTTGCATAATTCTCGGTCTTCTGGCAAATTAGTACATTAAACTATTTTATTTGTTTTGTAGATTTTGACAGCTCCGAAATGAGATTTAATGTTTAGATTTCCTTTTCAAAACAACTAGAACGTGAAAATATTCTGTCGTCTTTAGCCAGAGTACAAACTACGAGGCTCATTCAGTGAGACAAAGTCCTTTAGTTCGAAGAATATCTTCCTATATGTAAGACAAAAAAAAATGTTATTTCTGTACCATAACCCATAATCCGTGCCGCCTATTTATAACAGCTGTTTGATCTCTGTGCCAGATATATAATCTCCATGTGATTGAAGGATGGAAAGTCCGCTCGAAATCTGCACTTTGGAAGAACAGTGTTCGGTGATAAGATTTCACTTACTTGAAGGAACAAAAGCATTTTAAACTTATGCTCTGATGCTCATGCAAAATGGACAAGTGACCGAACAAGTGTTTTCCGAATTTGAGCGTGTTGCTAACAATCTTTCGGGATGTCGAAGGCTTTACAAAAAGTGAAATTCTTGAAACTACAGTTAAGCCTACGATCTTGAAAAAAAAAAGACATCGTTTACAGAGATAAAGATTGTTCCACCACGACAATGCTCACCAATATATCGTTCATTAAAAGTTAAGACGAATACGAAATTGGGCTAGGGCCGCATCCAGCTCACATCCCAGATCTCGCTCTCTCAGATTTCATTTTGTTTGCACCCCTTAAAGAGTCATTATGTAGCTCCAAGACAAAGAATTCTTCACTGCCGATATAAAACACTAGTAAAGCGATGGGACAAGAGTACTACCGTAGCAGGAGTTCATATCGAAAAATAGGTATATGATGAGATTCAAGTAAAAACCATGCTGACACTATAACAGTCATTTGTTTCTTTAGTTACTGAATGACCATCGTACAAATCGAATGGTCCAGTCATTTTGAAACTCCAGAGGAATCTTGCTAGCTCTTTAGAATTCGTGAGTTTTTCAAAATAACTATAAATGTAGGATAGCTACACTCATCGTCTTAGTAGGTAGCATTGTTAATGTGTGTGTCTGTATGTGGAATTCCATGCACTCTGGCAGTTGCATCTTAATTTTATGTGTAATACAAAGCTGTGTAATTGCGCCGACCAAAGATCGATGCTGCACTGCTTTCCAGTAAAGAGATTCGATCCATGAATCGGAAATATTTTGCAGGGACAAACACCAGATGTCACAATGTCCTTTGCACAATGAAGGATAATGTGTTATAATGATTGCAGATATCAGTACAAAATTTTGGATCAAATTTTAATCATTAAATGGTTAACTTATGTATCAATGAATTTTAATTATCTTCTGCTGGTCCAAGAATATCAGAAGATAGAAGAGTATTGGAATGTGCTATAGCAAGGCGAAAAATACCCAAATTATACCTACAACTAAAGTTCTGGGTATATCGCCTCCCATCCCTTTACCGCATGTTGTTTTAATTTTTCACACACGAGACAAACTTCGAAAATAGATGCCAGTGAAGTTCAGAAATATCAAAAACAATAAAAAGAAAAAACGAAGAGAGAGAAAACTAATATCTTAAAGCAAATCTTCCCTTCATGCACTGCTTTTACATTAATAAATTTGTCTATGCAAAAATCTTGCTTTTAAGATGACGTAATAGAAAACTAATGTTTAGCATCCATGAAACACTACTGATCGGATTATATAGACCTTTATCTTTAAGTTTCTCTATATCATCACAAAGAAGGAAATACCTGCACTACGTGGTAATACGACTTTCCCAAAATCAACTTAGCTCATTTCTGTTTGTTCATACTCTTCTAAGAATCTAAAGTTATCTACTTCCTACATTATATTGTTATTGCTCATTAGGTTTTCGTTATTTCAAACTTTTTGATGATTTTGGCTTGTGATAACGGAGTATTCCCTAACCTAGTTCCTTGAAAGCTTTTATCAAAATTTCATCCTTCTCTTTTAAGCATTCTGTATCTCTTACTGAATCAATATTAAT
The DNA here is from genome assembly GCA_022664845.1 of Lepisma saccharinum. Classification (NCBI taxonomy): domain Eukaryota; kingdom Metazoa; phylum Arthropoda; class Insecta; order Zygentoma; family Lepismatidae; genus Lepisma; species Lepisma saccharinum. Next base: position 7,907 of record JAGDQP010074556.1, on the reverse strand, counting down.
ACACAAGAAAAACAAAGTATTTTTTGTCACTAAACGTAAAGTTCTAGTCGCAATATCGGAAACTGCTATCTGAAATTTTCCAAGTTCTGTCTGATAGGATTCGTTAAATAATTAAATAAATACAAGATCTCATTACATTTCCCATATTATTTTCACATAACCATTTCTTTTCTCTGAGTACTTAAGAAAGGCCTATCTGGTTATGTTAAACAAACGTAACTCACCAATATTTAGCTCGATTCAATTATCCTTCATTAGCTACTGAAAGACGATTGTAAAAACTAACATTAAAACTCCATCAGTAGGAGACACAGGAAAGTTAACTAAGAATTAAGGAAGGAACAAAGCCCAAGCAGTCCTGGTCAGCATGCCCAAGAACTGTTACAGTCCATGAATTTTTAACCTGTTCAAGTAGAACCTTTTCACATATTGAGAAATTTCTAGATGGTGGCATGTGGTGCTTACATAATGAATTATTTCTGATTTAATGCTTCAAGTAGAAAGAAATAAAAGATTTCCATACCTGGACAGAACCAGCGTTCCAATAAGAATTCAATCCAACTTGCAACTGCAGCCAGTCCATACTCTAGGCTGTGATTTAAAAGAAACGAATCGAGAGAAAGAGTGCGTGGATTTACAAGAGCTGTAGTCAGGTACTCTGAATAATGGAAGAATGACATGAAACATATGTACCTGAAAAAAAAATCGATTACACACATTTTAGAAAGTGAAAACTATTATATCCAAAACAGAACAAGTACTTACATTATTAAAACAACTTACAATTTAATCCTGAAATAATGTTACTAAAAAACTAAGGATAAGGGGAAACTCGTACCTAAATTACCTGTTAATTTAAATTATTATTTTGAATCTAATCTTATGAGAGTTCTTAATTTTGCTCTTTAGTTTAAGACACAGTTCAGCGGAGCCCTTTTAAGAAAATCAAAGGGAAACATCTTGTCATTTAAAGAAATGTGTCGTACATTATTCAGAATATTTCATATTTTGTGTGCCGCTCACGAAACCAATGTTTTAAAAATGTACAATTTATAAAGACTTCTCCATTACAGGCGCTCCTAGTTGAAAATACATAAGATTTCCAGAATAAATTAATTAATTTCTTACAATTAAAAATGACGTTACTCGCCTTCACAGTGGTTGTGGTTGTCGTTATTTTAAGTGCTGTGCGGCTATGCATTCCGGAGAGGTCCGCTCCATCTTCGAGCCGCGTAAACATATAAACTAAGTGTTACTGTTGTTTTGGTGTTTTACATATAATTGTATATGAATAAAAATGGTTGTTGATTATTCACTTGCACCAACTAAACACCAAACTATACTGCTTTCAAAATATTTCGAAACGTGTAAAAGTACTTTTCATGTTTCCAAAAATAAATACACAAATACAAGCTGAACATAGCCTCGTGGGTTCTATGCCAGAATGGAAATAAATTTTATTAACTTGTTCATAATACCTCGTGCAAAGTTGATAATTAGTGATGTTTGGAAAAAAATCATTAATACTTTACATTTCTGGGCTTACAGCATCTTAGGCTATAACTAGGCTTCATCTGTGACGTTTTATTGTCCATGACAGAAGGACGCGGAAAGGAATCACCAAGGACTCAAGTCTAGGTACCATTCCGGAATGTAATTACTAGGTAAACCGAAAGAAACCAAAGTCAGCATTCCCAGCAGCAGGGTTCAAAATTGGGTGCATTCTCAATATCGATCTGAAATGCACAGCCGGGGCTGCGATAGCTCAATGGTAGAGCGCTCACCTCTGGCGCTTGGGGTTGTCAGGTCGATCCCTGTTCGCGCCATGTGGACTTTGTGGTGGACAAACACCGTGTTCATGGGTTTTCTCGGGGTTCTCCCGTTTCCCCGGAGAGTGAAGTAAAGATGGAATGAAGGCCAAATGGGAATAGACCTGGGCCGACAAGACGAAAAATGGATGACTAGAGAAATGGAAAACTAGTGCGAAAACGTATCATATGTTGTTACATGATATTAACACCTAACACTACATCTAAACTCTCGTTGCAGGTCCGGCTTGTGAATGTGTGCGAATGAAAGTGAATGCGCTGTTGTGTGGCTGACAGTACCTGTGCCGCAAGGAGGAATCACCTAGGAAAGAGTCAGCAGAAACTTTGTGAGACACAACATCAATCTTATGTTGCCCTCATTTCCCGTCCTAATCCCTTTCGTTGCCCTCATTTCCCATCAAAAGAAGATGATGCTAATTCAAGTTTGTGTTTGTGATGTCCATGTGTAGTCCTGTGTTGTTATATATTATATGTCTTTTGTATAAAATAAAGCAAATAAAAAATGTGAGGCAAACCCCACAAAGATGTTCCGGCATATGGAACGACGGACCAGGAAAACTGGTGGATGCCTGATCCAAAAAGCCGTCCCGCACCGCCTCAAGTCAAGTCACAGACTGAGGAACAAAAGGATTCTCGGAATCCGACAATTCCCTAGGGGCAAGCCTGTTCCAAACTGAGGGCGAACCTGGCCAACCTAGTTCTCACATGTAACATCTTCATCTTTGACGACAAACACTACCTTCAGATTCGAGGCACAGCCATGGGTACGAGAGTGGCACCTTCTTATGCTTATCTGTTTATAGGCAAGTTCGAACATGATTTTCTGCAAACTCAGCCTCTGACCCCTCTACTCTGGGTAAGATTATTAGATTATATCATGATGTTTTCTCTTGGCGAAACCAGTCTCAAGGCATTTCTAGAACAACTGAACCAATTCCGTGGTGCCCAGTTCACTTGGTCCATTTCTGACAAAAGAGTCACATTCTTTGACGTGGACATCACTTTAGAAATTAACACCATCACCACTTCCGTTCACACAAACCCACCAACCACCAGCAGCATTATTTACACTACTCAAGTTCCCATCCTTACCACACCAAGAAAGCGATGCAATTTTCCCTTGACCTCAGAGGACAACGCCTGAATTCCACCACCTCTGCTGCTGAAACTTACACCAACGTCTCCAGGAGGCTCTAGTCAACCGAGGCTACACATCTAACCTTGTAACCAAAATGATTCGCCGTGCACCCTCAAACACTCATTCCACTCAAACCTCCAACCCACCGGCTCTAATCACCCAGTTCCACCCTAAACTAACCAAGGTCAAACAAATCCTACACTCTTATTTCCATATCCTCCAATCTGACCCAGACATAAGATCAGTATTCCCCACTGTAAGGTGTGCCCTATTTTCATCACTTCTCCTACAGTCATTATCAATACTGCTAGTGGCCGGTACACCCTAAATCTCAAGGGTACATGCCGCACCCCTAATGTTATCTACATCCTAACCTGCATTTTCTGAGATGCCTTTTAGGTGGGGGAAACAGGCTGTGCATTCGTATTAATAACCATCGTCACTTCTGTACTATCAACAAACCGGATGCCCCAGTCTCCTTACACATCGAGTCTCACAACACCAATTTTGATCTATCTTTCCTGGTTGCCATAATACACATTTTATTCCCTACGACCAGCACGTCAACACGCCGTCTGTGGGAGGGCGCCTTTATTCATGGTTTAAACGCGAAAATGTATTCTGGCCTTAGCCTTCAATAACTCTAAAACACCCGTTTGCTCTGCATTTTCAAAACTTATCCTCCCACAATTCCCTCTCGAACTTACAGCTGTACAGTTGCCAATTTTTCCACGCTCCCCAAATCCATGCGCTGAATAACAATCAACTGTTCTCGATGCGTCGTCCGCTACGTGGCGCCACTGTCATTTTAGTCTTTAATCTATCCTCACGTGTGTGTCTGTTACTCTCCGAGCAAGAAGAAGGTGAATTCACCGAAATACTCAAGATTTCTGTACTTATAAGTGTTAGTGTGTGCATGTGTTTACCTATAGAACAAGCTATAAGTAATCCCTTTCTTCTTATCATAATTATTTTACCTTAAATTGCCCTTCCGGCTTTCTTTTGTGTTAGTGATATCCTATATATATAAAGTACATAAAGGAGAAGGCCAGATAGGCACTATAATAGGTGAAATTTTGATAAAAAGGAAAGGATTTGTACTTACGTAATATCTTGACGAAAATCCCGTACACAATTACACACACAACACTATAACGTTACTTATAATTTTCGGATGCATCCGTCTTCAGTAGTAGATAATAAAGAAATTCGATTACACTCGTTCACAATTTAAAGTGACAGAAAAACAACATGGCGGACGACATCAAAAAACCACTGACGACGTTCTGCGCGTGCGCAAGTACTCATGGGAAAGGAATGATGGATACATATAATCATAAAATTGAGTTATTTTCTATTCACTGCTGGATGAAGACCATTTCTTTCCACATATCTCGCTCTGCTGCTATCCCTATCCATGTAGCTCCTAGAAACCGCTTGATTTCATATACCCATCTAGCATTTGGAAGTCGTCACGATTGTTTCTTTTCTCTGGGAATCCAATGTAGTACAATTGTTCATCTTCCATCTGTTCGTCTAGCTGTGACCGGCCCATCTCCACTACATTTTATTCGCAGTGTTGATTATAACTTCTACCTTTTTTTTTGGCGGGGGCCCGAATCCATTCATTTGTCTTCCTGTCCCTCCTGGTTATACGTAGCATGCATGCAAGTGATAAAAAAAAAGAGAAGAAGAATATTCAAATGTGGCCCTGTGATAAAGTTCGAATCCTGCACGTGAAGGCAAATTCCCAATGTACACTGCTTTTTAATGCTATCAGTCTGTATGTTCTAAAAAAAAGGGTTAATAGGTAAATGTGAAAAAGAAAAATTAAAGGAAGTGCCACAGAGACTAATAAGTATGAGGCTAGTGTGAAGCGTACTGTGGTGTGAAAATGTAAAAGAATTTTTAATATAAAAATATCTACTATATTACCTGTTAATCAATTGAAAGAATTTAAGGTAACTGTTGCTCCATGGAAATCATCTTGCCGAGATAGTAGGCGGGAAGAAGTTCTTTTACAGCCTATTTACAGCCTTCACGTTTTTACTTTTTATGCTAAAGACAATATACATCTTTAGTTTTACTCCGATTTTATTTTTCTGAAGTGCTTACCTCTTCAGCTTTTATATGCTTTTATGATTTTAGTTAACAGCTATTTTTAGACGTGACAAAGATAAGGGGCTTCCCCCGTATCGGGACGGGCGTAAGCCATAGTGCTGTTCCCGCCCATAAAATTCATTTTATCATTTTATCTTACCTGTTAATCCAAATAATAAAATGCTTGTTTTTGTGTTCGAATCTTAAAGCTTATAAATTTCGTTCAAATCGGTCTGATTTACCCGCTGAAATTGATTATACATTTTTTTTTTTAATGGTAGAGAAAATAGTTATAGAAAGGATAAGTAACAAATTTGGCATAAATTCGCAGACAATAGTCACTCAAACATAACATAATAATAAAGATTCTAAGTGCGTGACGTGATCTAATTTTTCAGTTATTAGCCAACAAGTAAAGAAGTGTTAAAGAAGCACAAATTAATCCCCAAGTTGAGAATGCCTATGAATTAAAAAAAAACAAAAAAACCGAAAAGTTATTTCACGGACAACATGGTACCTGGACGCTTCTTATTACCACTTCTCTGTCCTGTTTTATTCCTATTTTCTGACCACGTCTCTGGTGATACGTTGCCACCTTTCTATGTGTGTGTCAAATGGTCATACACTTGTCTGCATCTAACATGTAACCATATAATCTTTTCCCTACGTCTCTGTATCATTTATGTAACCAGGGTAAACCCACTGTGGTCAGCTATAATTTCCCCACTGAACGTATTTCCGATTTTGTTGACTCCTTCCTTCAACCACATGTTCAAGTGTTTTCTGCTTACATACGCGACACCTACCACTTCCTAGAAATCATCCGTAAATGCCACCTCTCCCTGCTGATATAATGCTTGTTACAATAGATGTTACTTCAATATACACAAACACTCCTCATGCCCATGACCTCGAAACTTTGGAATTCCTCCTTAACCAGAGACCCAAACCCCATATCCCAACCACAGCTTTCCTTCTTAATCTGGCCAACCTAGTTCTCACATGTAACAACTGCACCTTCGACTACAAACACTAAATTCAGATCCGAGGCACTGCCATGGGTACAAGACTGGCTCCTTCCTACGCCAATATGTTCTTGCGCAAGCTCGAACTCAACCACTGACCCCAACTACTTTGAAACTGTTTTTGGATGACATCGTTGCATTATGGCCAGATGGTGAAAACAGCCTAACCAGTCCCGTGTTTACAGTTCACTTGGTCCATTTCAAACAAAGAAGCCACATTCCGTGACGTGGTCATCACTTTGGAAAACAACGCCCTCACTACTTCCGTTCACATAGACCCTACGAACCATATACAGTATTTACACTACTAAAGTTCTCCTACAACACCAAGAAAGCGATTCCTTTCTCCCAAAACACAACGCCTGAATTCCAGAATCTCTGCAACCGAAACTTATAACGCCTCTAGGAGGCTATAGTGAACCGAGGTTACCCATCTAATACCAAACAGATTCGACATGCATATTTGCACATTCAACCCACTCACAGATACAACATCAATCCAAATATGCCGGCTTTAATCACCCAGTTCTACTCTAAGCTAACCAAGATCAAACAAATCTTACACGCTCACTTTCACATTCACCAATCCGAACCAGACACAAAATCAATATTTTCCACTAAACCTAGATTAGTTTTTCAGCACCCCAATCTTAGAAACATCTCTGTCCGTACAAATTCTTTCACCCCCCTTTCCCAAACGGTGCCCACATACGCAAGAGAGACAGATGTATCGATTTTGATCTGGGTTGCTATAATACATATATATTCTGACCCCTACAACCAGTACCTAAGCAAGCCGCCTGTGGGAGAGAGGCTTCATTCACGGTTTGAGCACGAAATTGAAACCTGGCTTAAATATTCAGTAACTCTTCCCCCGTTCCGCCCCCTTCCGTTTACACAGCATTTTTAAAACATAACTTTACACGATCCCATCTGGAAATTTACACGTAGTGCGTTAGTCAGTTTTTCCGAACTTGATGCGTCGTCCGCTACGTTACACTACTATCACTTCACTCTTTTGTCTCCGTGTACGTGTTCGTAACTTATCTCTTTATACTTGACAAAGATCGCGTAGATAAAATATGACTTCTTCTACGTTTTCCATGTGTTTACAACTAGAGTTATAATACTTGTTTAAATAACATCTAGAGTTATAATAAACTGCGTCTCTAACATAGGGCCGTGAAAGTTTGATTTTTGTTTAAAAGATGGAGTTATAATGGAGTTACCTTCACTTTTTATCCTTAAACTGTCCTGTCCGTTTTCCTTTGTCTTGGTGACACACACATATATATGAAATAAGGAAGGAAAAGGTTACTTGCAATTTTGTAGATACAGATGGCCGTAGGGAAGTAACCCCCCCCCCCCCTCCTCTCTCTCTCTCTCTCACACGCACATGAATATATATAATAATTCACAGCCATATTCAATCCACTACTGGATGAGGCCTCTCTCGGAGGGAGGAGTTGGTCTACACTACTGCTCCCACGCTAACCAGACGTGTTGGGAGAGGAGAGTCGAGGCTCTCAAGTGTGATCGCCACTGTCTTTTATTCCCAGCAACTCCCCAACTGCACCACGATACTGGGTGGACACTGGACACCGTTCCAGACCCTCACATCTTGGAAAAATTTCCTTGGCAGAGCCGGGAATAGAACCCGGGACCCCACGATCAGCAGTCAGCGATGGTAACCACTACACCAGCGGTGCGATCACTCTCTTTCTCACTCACACACACACGCACATACATACACACACTGAAAATATGTCAACCTTTCGCCGAAGGCGTTTTCACGTAATAGGATAGGAGATGGAC
>JAGDQP010074555.1:0-10258 GCA_022664845.1 Lepisma saccharinum | reverse complement strand
CGTTTATAGAAAATGGCGCGAAAAGTGCTTGAAACAGTGTTCTCCTTTTTTTACATACATTTATTGTAGGTTAGTGGCGCTAAGAATGAAAGTCGTCGTCTGGGAAAGCATAAGGACTCATTGCGCTATTTTTAGCAGCGACATTTTTATTTTCATCGCCTCAGACATTGGGTAGTTCAGAGTGGGAGATTTTTTCAAGAGTTGATTGCCAACTGCGCTTTACACAGTTGTGTTGGGAAATGGCTGTCTTAAAACGTTTCCGTTCTCTCCCCCAGTAGAAATTCAGTGTATTCAAATTATAAACTTTGTTTGTGGTAAATAGCGTCACCATTTTGGCAATGTGCCAGGAACCGTAAAAGCAAGTTGTGTTCGTAGACGAGATGATGCTCGAACATTCAGAACTTCAGTTTTGTGCCGGACATATGACCTTGCATTTTGGAGGCCACACACCCGCACACGTTCTGACCAAAGGTGCCCCTTCCCCTCGCTTATTCATTCAGTAATGACAGTGTTAGCTGTTTGGCGCGTCTTTTTTATCATAAATAGAATTATCGCTTCCGAGTTAATACCACACCTTCAGTGTTCCGTTTTGATTGTAACAAGAATACAGGAAGTTCAAACCATGACCCTCGTAAGAATAAAGAAGATAAGGACGGTTTTACTCATTGAAAGTGCGTGGGATGGATGGATGGATAGCTACACCACTCACGTGGCATATAAGTGGTAATTATTTCACGATTACAGTAATTTGCAAGCAAATTAATACATTTGTGGCAATGTTAGTTATTTCTGATTCTTCCTATTTTTCATTTTCCTTGGTCGACTTGAGATATTTCTTAGCGCGTGGCAAAATAAAAATGTTTGAATGTTAGCCAACCAACATAGCAGCAATGTGCTGCCGTGTTGCGCGTGTATCAGGATAAAACTTCATCTACTGGATTCCCAGCGTATACCCGAAATAAAATTCCAGGAGGAGGATTAAATCAATCTCCACAGACGTAACTTCGTGAGTGTACAACAAAGTAAACATTCCTACGTATCAGTGCCAGTCATGTTAGTTTTCTTTTTCCGTGGTCCGTTCTCACAGCTTGACACATTATAAACGTTTTACACCTTCCTGTTAGACAACCCACATCATAATTGTAGTCAAGTTGCGTATATATATATATTAGGATAGAACTAGTATTATTCCTTCCATAAATAATGTGCCTAACGTCTACGTCACAGAATTGAATGTAAGTTATACTTGTAGGGTACAGGATTCTTTTACGAAACCGTAATCGGGCTGTATTGTGTTGGCCTGTGCCTGGGACCGCGTGCAGGTTATATACCTAGGTTGATTCTGGGAGTTTGTACCAGTGTTATAGTTTGGCTCCTATTGCACATAGATATTTCAAACAAACATTTGTCAAAAGTTCACATACAGAATCACATAGTGATATTGTTCAAAGCAATTGTTTAATAAGGAAAGAATTAAAACTGTTTTACTTTCCGGATCACTGGGTCAGATCGGTTCTCAATGATTGATAGACCCTGTCCAAAACTTGACCCGGTCAATAGTTTCAGCTTTGGTGTTATGAAATCTCTCGTGGAGCACTTGTAGCAGGAAAAGATATAATAAGTTCTTAATTTAGGTACCATCTCGCTATTTCCTCGTGAAACTAATGGATTATTTTTGGAGAGCTAGCAGGGCGCGAACCTGTGTGCCTCTCTATTGCCTATTCTAGAAAGTTAAGTCCGCAACCATAGCTACCTAGAGTACAGATAATTATCTTCGTTAAATTCAAGATATCTAGGCCCAGTCCCCATGGTCCAGTGGTTATGGTAACTGACCTGACAAGCACGACGTAAGTTGTGCTGTTTCGAGTCTTGCTTACGACAGCCATCATAAGGTTTTCTAGTGTTTTCCTCTGTCGTAAAAAGCGAATACCGATATTTTGAACAGAAGTTATAACTAATATCTTTCCGTTCATACCCCGGAGAGTTTTCCGACGAACGTCATCCCTTCAGCTTGTGATGGCTTAAGGTCGTACCTAGTACTTCATCCTATACGCTGTTAAAGTCGTCTGCTACTGAGAATTGTGGGGGTCGCCATATTGGCTTTAAACAACCGGTTGCCTAGGAAACCTGCCATTTATTTAATCTCTAGGATTTTAAGAGAGGTTTGAAAACTAGGCTTGTGCTCTGTAATTACACACATATTAACTGATATTTATTCAGAGTTCTTACTTCAAAGTTCAGTTGATAATAAAAGTAAATGTTTACGGATCTAATGAAATATTAGAAGAAATATCGTATTAAATCTGACAACCCACCTGTTGCATTATAATAATGGCGTTATCATGTTGCGCGTTTGTAAATTTCTTGCAAAGATAAGCGTAATATTGTCAAAGTCACTATAGTGGAGCATTATCGTCACTAAATGGAGTAAAAGATAAATCACCATGTCTGAATATGCAAGGAAACAGTTGAATTAAGCATACAAAGACGTATTGAGGGGTGAGTTCGAGGGGTCCCTCCCATCAAATTCAGAGTTTTTAACAGAATTAATATAATTTTAGGCATAATTATGTACATTTAATATACATTTCATGTCCAGACACACCTTTGACCCCCGCCCTCCCTGAACCCTGGATCCTCTTAAAACTAACTTCTGGATAACTCTGCTCAAACACATACATTACCTTGGTACACGCGAACATTTACAGTTAAGATCCATCTTTGTGAAGTCACCGGCAGATGAATCGCCTATATTATAATCACTGAGTACAAGGACTAAGCTAGTTTTTCATTATTTCATGTGTAGACGGCTTTCTTCTTTTAGTTTAAAACTCAGTAAATTAACCGATCACTTTTGTTACTCCCGTGCAATGTTCTAGAACACTGCTTCTAGTGTTTTGAAACAAGGCATAATATAGGTCAGGCATGGCCATCAGAAAGTTCGTGCATGGGTTGCATGAGGCTCTCATGTAATTTGTGAGGCCTGCGATAAGATAAAGACTACAGTATGTATCAAAGCTTATAATTACAATCAAGCATTTGAATTGAAATATATTTATGGCCTTCAAGCATCTATTACTGAGGGTAAAAGAATACCGGAAAGAGTTGGCCAGGGCTTAAGTTGAAGGTACCATCCCGGTGATTGTCTGTTGTGACTGACGACACCCTGGGAAAAAATTTAGTAAGGATAGTTAAACGCTGGAATCACAATCAAATACTTACTTTACGAATATATTGTTATTCCAATAGTAAAATGATTTTACAAATATAGCTATGAAATGCATCTATTGCCTTGAAAAATGCCGAGTTTGTTATTCAAGTTCTGTCTAAAAGTGTGCGGCCCAAACCATAATATAATGGCTCGCGTAAAGAAAGAAGTTGGCCACGCCTAGTATAGGTCTTCCTAACTTGAGAATAGAAAAGTAATTTCAAATCAAACATAGTTTTCTTTAGGTAAAATAATTATCGACACCGAGTTTCAGAGAAGTTTGAAGTATTATTAGCCATTGCAAATTCTAATATTGTGCTACATGTATTCAAATATACAGCTTTATCGTAACTAACACTTACATTAGTCTCAGAATTCAGTTTATTTCAACACATGAAATCTGTCCTCGTAGTTATTTTCTAGATTCCACACAAAGTAGTTATGTAGCCGTTGTAGGTAAACACATAATAATTCTATTTTAACACTATAGCTTTTGCTTGATATTTGCAGTTCTATTAGAATTATGCATTAGAGTCTATGTCTCTGTTATTTAATCCGAGAGATGAAACATTTCATCATGTTCCAAATGGATAAAGTACCTACCACTAGCGTGAATATCGATTGAGAATCTGTTGTAAAATATATAAGCAATTACTGAAAATTTCTTAGTGAAACATTAATTAGACATACATCTAGAATTTATATGAACTATAAATGGTACTATACCGTCCAGTTGATTTTAAAGAGACTGAAAAAACAAGAACATTTGTTCCATACCCCCTTGAATGCAATTAACATATTAAAATATAAATATACACAAAGTCATTTAATGTTGTTACTAGAAATTTTAAGTGTTAAGAGAGAGTTTCTGAAACAAAATAGAATTGCCAAATCTGAAACAAAATGGATTGTAAATAAACTGCACATCTTTGTCCATAACAGTAATGTCTCCTTTTCTTTGGGAATCTGAAGAATTTACAAGTTTGACATAATGCATAGTATCTACAGTCAATCGCAAAGCATGTAGTCATATCTTAAGGTATAATATAACTATTAAATGTCATAAATATGTTAAGAAAACAGTTTTCACTTTTTCGTCCATACTAAATTCGTATGCTACTCTGTGTGTATAAAGCCAACCGATCAGGTTGCTCGGATACTGCGCGGCAATGACGTCGACTGTAACAGCGTATTATTGTAAATAAGAAAGTAATAAATTGAGGGTTATTAGTATGTCTTTGTGTATTTTATATGCATAGGGGAAAGCGAATGGGTGAAAGAATGAATGAAAAGGGAGGAGATAACAAGGTTTCAGAGCCGAAATAAATGTTGGATAAAAAAGGTTTTTTGGTATGTGAACGACTGTAAAACTCCTTTAAATATGGGAACTACGTTGATATTTTGTTGCAGTTTGCTTTGTGAAGTGATGAAAAAAGAGGCCCAAAAATATGTAAACAAAGCATTTTAAGACGTGTCTAGTTACAGGAGTGCAAAATATACTAGTATACTTGACATCGCCGCGTATATACGTACAGAAAAGGCGTCTTACACGCATTTTTCTTCTAAGTTATTCACTGTAAGAACCCTTCAATCTTCTCTTCGTGACCAGAAACAAAAGAAATATATATATAATTTCAACTATTTTCAGTAAAATAATTAGTTTTTCCTCTTGACTTCCGATTAAGAAGATATCCCATATAGATATACGTAGAATCGCAGAAAAAGGAAGGTCTTTCCTTCCTCGAAATGTGACCCACATCTTGGTCCGTTTGTTCATGCGCACAACTGCCTAGTAGACTGGTTTCTACCTTCTACACAGATCTTTCTATATAACCTAGTCTTTGGCTACAGACTGTCCTATGCGTGGGAAAATGAATTCAAGAGCTTATTTTCGTTACGATTAACAGTAGTGCTGAAACGCCATGCTGTCGTCAAATACTCCAAACCTGCTTTATCCAAAAATGCATTTTTAAACTGCAATGAGTGCTCAAAGGTTTCCCCATCCCAAAGGAAGTAGGGGATTCCCTGAAGTAAAGTTGGATCCAAATGCGCATGAATGAGTATATATATTTACAGGGTTCCCACCGAACTGGAAAACCTGGAAAAATCGGGGAATTTCGTGAAAAACTATCTGGAAAGCTCGGAGATATTTTATTACGAATTTTTGTTTTTCTGAAGTTTCAAAACCTTCGTTTTTGCTGTAGCAGGTATTTCTTACGCAATATAATATAGATGGGGAGTTTCCAAGGGGCCCAGGAATACCAAGCATACTCTAGTACTCAATTTGATAGGAGGCTGGGTGCACTTCAGAGCGCCAGGCATGGGAATACTGCGAGAAAAGTCTGAAAATAAAGTTTACCAACGTTTTATCGGGAATCGTCCATGAGACCTCCTAATTACAGGTGTACAAGGCAAACACGGTAACAAATGTTCTGTCTCGTTAACGACGAAAGTATCAATGTCGGTCTAAAAGTTTGAGAACCCTCTCACTAAAAATCACAGCGTAAATAGTCTGTCATCAACCATTAACCAATGTCATACGTTGCACGATCTTTTAGTGGTTTACTTGTTGGAAGCTGATTCTGAAATCCTAATATTTTACCAGTTATCACATAACAATTTCCTTTACTGATATGGAACTGACGTGCAATGCTTTTCCCAATTGAATAAAATATGATCAAATTAAGAATTTTCAAAAGTCGATCCTTGTAAGAAGTATTTAGTTTATGTATAGGCCTAGCCGGAAATGTTATGTATCTTTAAACAAATAAAAAAGTAATAAAATATTTATTTGCAAAGAATTCCAGATCTGCCAGAGTCTGCCTTCGTCTGAAAGAGAGGTGTCTCGATCTCTCCTGTGAGTCATCCAGCAAGGGGCCTTCCTTCTTCCTTGTCCACGCTTTCACCCGCGGGGGGTATTGGGTTGTTGACAATGGCGGGTGTGAATGGAAACAAATTATTATTATTAAATACAAGAAGAAAGTATGGCTCTTTGGTTCGTTGTTTCTTTCTGTGTCTCATTGGTGTGCAACACTGTAAGAGAGTAGCAGGTCATACCACCTGAAGAGAATGACAAGACAGCATTTCTTTGATGTTGTTATAAGAACTTGAATGCTTGCAGAGTCGCACGTGGCTGGAAAAGTTGGTTTTGTTTCTGAAAAGACTATACTGAAGATTTACATATGTCAAAAACTTCGGCTGATAATTTCATAGATACATTTAATATTACTAATTCCAAAGATTTTATATAAACTATTAGGGGGTCTCTCACAAGAATATAGGCATCTCGTAGGATGCGAGGTGACCTTACAAAGCTTTAAATAATACCGGTTAGGCCTATTTTCACGATTTTATGAGCTAAACTAGTTACATATGTTAGTTAAATGGTTGGGGATCCCTCTTTGAAGTGACCTATGTTGCTTTAAAAAATGATCTTCCAAGGTCAGGTATATATTTAATAGACCGTTAAATTCTAAAAGCTCCATTCGTGATTTCCCTCGAAGTTTGCACTGAATCCCATGTTGCCACTTAAGAACGTTTAAAGGTTTTGCCACAAGACACTCAGACAAGAGAGTCAGCACACTTGAATTTATCACAGTGAAGCGTCCCTCGCGAAATCCAAATTGACGCGTTTCGGAATTTGTCAGAGAAATCAGCTGGTTACGAAACATACGGGTTGGGAAACTGTTGCCCCACCCTATATAACGAAGTCAGACAAAAAGAAGTAACTGTTTGATGCTACCTTCAGTTTTACCCGTGTGGGGACCATTACTTCAGCGGTAACAGTAACATTACTTGACATACGAAAAAAGTTTATATGTGAAATAAGTGTTAACAGGAAACAAAAACTTAATAGAATAGCCCTTACGAATGTGGTTACGATAATCTAAAGCAACGATCTCCCAACAGAAGATGGCAATATTGCCTCCGTAAACGAGGTCTAATGTATTTTCACTATTACACGAAATGTCATTGTTGCTTCTACAAATTCAAGCCTAGCCAGTTCAAACTTTCAGGGAAGAATTTTTAATTTTCTGTTTTGTTCATTGTTGAAAGAGCTTCATTGTTATAGGTTTCGATATTCACAACAATGAAGCGATTTCGGTAATGAAGGAAAACGAAAATAAAAAATCGGCATCGATCATGCTCTTGAATTGGTTATGAACTTTCTGCCTTGGAAGTTTGAAATTTCGTGCAACGATAAGAATACATTAGACATATACGGAGATAGTGCTGCCATCTTTTGTTTGGAGATCATTGCTTTAGATTATCCTTAATATCAATAGATTTCAAATTGGATTTAGCTCCCAGTTTCGAACACAAATGCATTAAAATTTGTTCACGTATCGCCTTTTTGTAGATTTTTCCGCATAGTACTGTTACACGTAATTGCTTTAAATCAGTGGTTCCCAACCGGGTGCGTGAAGAGTCAGCAAGGGGGCGCAAGCGACTGTCAGAAAAATGAATTGTGAAATTATAAAGAAAGTATCAGTTTTTGAAGAAGACCATTTAATAAAATTTAACTTAAGCAAACTTTACAGACGTTAGACATCATCTCTGAACAAATATTATACATTGGAGTAAGTCAGAGGAATGGCGCTAATCAGCACCATAAATATGTTACAAATGTTGTAATGTAGAAAGAGATTTTAAATACAAACAAAATATCTCTTCAGTAAAAAAAAAAATGAGGGGGGGGGGTTGATTAAGAACAAAGCTGATAAAATTAAATTGGTATAAAAAATTGTGCTGGAAATGAATATAAATTAAGGAGAATAATGTAATTAAATTGAAGAAGGGGTCACACCAGAGCTCGAAATGGACCGGAGTGTTCCGTCTCGTTAATATGGTAATCATAGACAAAAAAGAAGAATAGTAAGTTAATGAAGGTAAAGCGTTCCGTTTCGTGAAAATTTCCATTTCGAGCCCTGGGTCACACACGAAAAGCGTATATGTCCCCAAACCAATGAGAGGAGCATGAAGCATGCAGGGTTTACGAAGTGGGCACCAGTCATAAGAGGTAGGGAACCTCTGCTTTAAGTGAATGCAAACGCCTTGGCTGCGTTAAAATAATAACAGCTACCCACCATCCTGACAGATTTTTCGAAGCGTTTTCCGTAGTCTCACTAAGCAGATTCCTTGGATAGTATTTTTTTTTTGTTCAACTTTGATCCTGACGGACTCTTGTCTTGATCCCTTACCGTATCCCGAATTGAGTAAAATAAGAGTAAGACCCAGTAATAAATTCAAATAAAAGGCAATTAGAACAAACTACAAACAATTCAGGCGATGAACTACGATTCTTTACAGCTACAATACAAAATATAGAAAGAAAATCAATTAAACAGACTGGCGGAGGTAGACGAATGTCGATGTATGTCTGTACTTGTCCTTAAAATACTACGTACTTTGTTGAGTAGTTGGCTGGTGTCATTCGACCATTGCGTTCTGATGCTTTGCTTAAAGAGTGTTTGTTCTTTAACCAGTGACTTTTTACAAAGTGGACAGTTTGTTTGTGCTAAAAATCGGTTTTCAGTGTGGTGTACTCCCCCATTCTGGCAATTGAAAGCGTAACACGTGACGCTTATTTTGAATGACTTTTAATGTATTAAATATTTATGCTCCTTTGGTAATCCGACCATGCCCTCAGTCGCATAGTTTACCGATTAACGGGGTTGTACTGTATTATTACGACTCTACATAGTGCAATGAAAACTGTTTTGTCTTCCAACACGTGGAATACTGACGTAGTGCACCATTCATTTTCATCCATTTCCATTTCTTGATTTTCGTCTGTTCATTTTGTAGGCCACTTCAAAAGCTCCTTGGGAAATTCTATCACTGAAACGAATTTTAACAATTAATGTAAATAATTTTCTTCATTCCAATCGGAATTTTATTTCTGTAAGGTTCTTCTGTTGGCAGACGCATTTATTACAGCACGACCTTTTAATGTAAACGTATGTGATAGTATGCCATCAATATACAAGCTGGCATTATCTTTCCCCTTCTTATTGGCATCATAAAAGAGACGATGTAATTTACGTACTTGAAAAGACAGTTGATTACCTCTTAGAATTTTTCTCCGTATATCTACGGTAGACAATTTCGCTTGGCAACCTAGATACACGGAGAAAAATTCTAAGAGGTAATCAACTGTCTTTTCAAGTACGAAACTACCACAGAAATGGATTAGTATTTGAAGATTCTAGCATTAACTCACAAAGCGTTTTGCAGTATATTCTGTACATGTGTCTAAGCAGTTCTTTCACCTGGCTAAACTCGTCACAGGATAGGAATCGGGAAGCATTCAGTCATTGTATTGTATATTTCAAGTTAGCTTAGGACAAGTAACGTTCATAGCAACACATGGTTCCTGTTCTGTTTGTTACACTCATCACTAAAGATTATTTTCAGTACTTTCAGCCAGGTTTGGAATGTTTAAAACGATACATTTTGAACATTTGTTTTAAACGATGTTTTTAAGGCGTGTATAAAAGATGTTAATTTTATTTTTCTTATTTGAAAGTATCATATTATTTTAAAGAGTACGAAAGGGTGTTTTTTACCAGTTAAACGTATGCAATTTGTCTCGAATGAAAGTGAGTATTATGGCGCCGTATGCCTACAGGTGAAGACATAAATTGCGTGGTTTCTATTTATTCTTTAACGGTTCGCTGCTAGAAGCGGGAAATATTAATTTGCGTTCAGTTCTTTCTTTTTTATTTATTGTAAGAAACTGCCAGGAGAACAAAAACATCATGAGCATGTATTTGCTTCTATGATTACATTGCTCTATCTCTTATGTTTATGAGGAAACGGACAGTAGTGGTGAGTAACTGTGTAGATTTGATAGTCATTTATTATTCGGTGCTTGGAGTTTGTCGGGTTGTAGAACTTAAGTAGTAAGTTGTAAATAAGATTAAAAAAACGTTCGTTTTTTCTAACACTTCCGGTTTTTTTTTTTAAAAAAAACATGAGTTTTCGGATTTTTTTTTTTTCAGGGCAGCAATTTGTAATACTGCTAACGTCTCTTTAAGCAAAAATTAC
>JAGDQP010074553.1:0-10258 GCA_022664845.1 Lepisma saccharinum | reverse complement strand
AAAATACAGGGAATATTTATAATATATTCCCATAGAATAAACATTAGAGAAAGGTGAACGTTACACTGCAAAATACTGTATTTTAACGCTACAAGGATGAAAAATATAGTAGTAGCAAAAAGTTAAAATGTAATTGGAAAGTTAACAATAATCCTGAAATCTTCCGAAGGCGGACATTGACATAAAATGTATACTCCATGTATTGAAAATATTCAGGCATGAATAATACTGGCATATAGTGAGAATATACCTCCTTTCTATTGTGTAGAGCCTATATTTATTGCGTACTCTCTGAGAGTATTTATTCAGTTACTTAACTTTTATTTAATGGCCAAACATGTGCTGTGAGGTCGAAAGTCCCTCGCATATCTAAGGGTCAATTTTTCTCGACGTAAAGAAACCCAAAAAAGTATTTCGGGAACATAAAATTATAGTTTTTTTTTTTTTTTTTTTTTTTTGGTGCGTTTACCTTATATTTATGGGCCAAACACTCAGCTATGCCTAAGCCGTGATATGTCTAAGGGACTTAAAATCACAGGTTCAAGCTATGGGTGTCTATCTATGAGCTAAATTAAAAAAAAAAAAACTAGATGCTTGTTCCCGTAATACTTTTTTCCGTGACTATATCATCATCTTGGACATTGAATGTAGGAGTCGGAACCTATATTGAAATATTCGCTGTTTCGAAAATCCCGTGCTGTGGTTATAATATTAGGAGGCGAAAATATACATTACGCAATACACACACGACATTTTTATTCCTCATTTTCAACCTCCTGTGGCAGTTACATGAAATGTTTACAGAACTACTTTGTAAATAGATGTCAATTTTTTGTGTTAATTTCAACTATGCAGATGTTTGACTCAATCGTAATAGGATAGGATTGGGGAGCTGTTGTGAATAAAAGACAGTGGCGATCACAGTTGTGAGCTTCGGCTCTCCTTTCCCAACATGTCTGGTCAGCGTTGGAGCAGTAGACCAACTCCTCCCTCCGGGAGAGACCTCATCCTCATCGATACAATATCTGAATACAATCATATTCAGAAAAAGGGGGAAACCACAAGTAAGCGAAATGAGTGTGTAAGCAAACAAGCAATAAGAATAAGCTGAAAGTTGGATAACAACAGATTGCTGGCGTGGTTATTAGTGTGATTAGCTATGTACACTTTCCACACTGAGAATCATAGGTTCGCTTTCCACCTACGCCAGCGTTTCTCAACCTTTTTCATCCTGCAACTAAAAACATGACATTTCAAAACATGACCGTTGATATGCTGTATTTGATAATAAACATCCTAATTACATTATTCAGAACTATTCAACAAATTACATTATTTTAGCAGACCCTAATTATAAAAACAATAAGCAAAATAAAATTTCATCTTCGAAATTTATTAGTTTTAACCTACAAACCCTAACTAAATTATTTTTTCCACCTTCTCTTGCTACCCCCTTACACACAACTCACGACCTTCACGTTGAGAAACCCTGACCTACGCCAGTGTAATTTTCTTTAAAAATCGTAAAATATTTTATTCATTTGATTAGATGCATTTGGGGGAATAACATACACAAACCTCATTTGTAAAACTCCAACTTACCTTAGAAAGTAGAGAGAATGCAGCTCGTATTTTGGAACCATTATTATACTACTCAGAAATTGGTTCTTTGTCCATGCAGTGCGGCCTGATATGTTTACTTAAAGAAATGCAATTCTAAAATAGTATAATTTACCAAAATCAAGAAACCAATGATATTCGTTAGGTGAGAACAATGTGAATTTAGATCGAGCAAGAACAAGAAAGCTCCGTTAATTTCTCCTGTCCGCCTGGTATGTTCTGTCTGTTATCTACCTTAAAATATTGGACCTCTTAATTTTGATTTCTCCATCTGTAATGGAGGCTAGCGCCTAAACGAAAACAGGTAAGAGAAACTGACTTCAAATTTAGGTTCAGCGATCTCGATTTATCCAGCCGTTCCTAAATTGGTGTTTAAAATTGGCAGACGCTTTTCATTTGGTTAACCTTCTGCATTTTAAGAATTCATGCAAGTGATTAAATTACAATAAAGCAGATATTGAGTCACTGACCTCAAGTTTGACGTCAGCGAATATGACCTCGATTAAACTGCTCCTTTCTAAACATTTTGATATAACTATTAAAACTTTCGATATAATTTTAGACTAAACCTTGAAATGGTTAACACTTATTTAAGGAATTGTAATCGTTGTCAGATTTCTTTGCATTTGACAGAAATCAAACTAATACGTCCATGCAATACGAACATAGATGACGGAGTTTTGTGAGAAAAGAAGAGCAAGCTTCGGGATTTGAACTCGCGTCGCAAGCTTTATGGACGAAAAGGGGGAAAAAATAACGCGACGCAGCGTGCACGGCCACGAAGACATCAGATAGACAGGCGTCAAGCTCAACTCTTACTGAAATAAAAACAAAGTAAAAGTTATATAATAATGATTTTTGTTTCAGTTACAGTGTTTCGTGCATTTATGAGCTAATGTTCTATTGACTACTATTTTGTTAGATTCTATACATATGAAAACCATGTTGTATAATTTGTTAAAAGTTTCAAAACCCGTATTTAATGTCCCAAGTGGGAATAAGCAAAACTTCATCGCTAATGAATACAGACAGCAACATCGCTGTATTATAATTATCTTATGAACAATAAAAACAAGAGAAAAGTTCTAATTACTTTTATTCACATATTTTTCACTACATCACGACAGGATATACAAACATTATTTTCTTCACTCGAAAACTGCACTAATACACTCATTGTATTAAAACCCGCGCAGTGGTCACTCATGTTGTTGCAAGGTTGCCACATAGTTCAATTTCTGGACTTAAACTTTCTAAGAGCTGCTAAAGAGTGCGCTCAGATTATAATTGACTGAGTGTACATTTTACTAGGTAAATCACATAACTTTCCAGTCATTTAGTTGCTTTTAGGTACAATTGCGAAACGTTGGAGCTCACGCTATTTCTTTTTACGTTGAAGACTGTCAGGTGTGAAAGTTTCATCCAAATCTGAGTTTGTAAGTCTGGGAGTGTTCCTTGTTAATTGTAGCAGTGTGATGAGTTACGAAAACGGCTATTTATTTCCGAACAGCCTGGAATACAAAACAGAATCGAATATTGGCAGGGGATGAAAGAACTTGTTGCTTTCAGTAAACCATCTCTTCATACCGACAGGAGATATTTTGAACAAATCATGAAACGTTTTTCTAGATACCATTTTAAAATAGAATTAGGGCACACTGCCATATACACACAAATGATAGGCAGTATTATTTATATTGATCTATTTATTCATTATTTTTTCAACTGCGTATACATTAATCATATGCAATAAGAACAAAATACAAGTTCTCTCGGAACTTATTACTTTACTCATAAAATTATACTCACAGTTGTTAACAGCATCACCAAAATGGCCACTCGTTAAGTTTTCTATAAGCAGAGATTACGGCAGATTCTTGACTTGTTGTTTCGTTCAAGAATGAATTTCCTAATGAATTTAATGTCCATCTTTGTTGTAAAAAAACATAATTTTGGTGCTGGAGGTGCCCAGAGTTATAATATCTGGTACCGTGAGCCGTATCGGTTTAGCAAGTGACAATCTAAATTGCACCCAAAGAAAGTATTTGAGCAAAGTTTATGATCGAATAGTGCAGCTGTCAGGAGATTCATATACCTAGGTAGTTGTCTGCCACTCATCGTCAATTCCTGACAATGAAAAAATGCTTTTGTGGGGAATCCCGTCTACGCGCACTCGTCAATTGTAATCATTGTGCAAATACAATCTTTTGGTACAACTGTGATTGTCATTTGCTAAGTCGACACGACTTGTATTATTATTTGTCGAAATATTATGTCATTTGTGACGATCACTGTGACATAGTAAGTCTGCTGTAGTCGACACCGCAGCCATCTGTTTCCTGACAAGTCACTCTCTATTTCAGAGAATTCGAATGATTATACAGCACGATCCATCTTAAGATATCACTTGCAGATGAAACATCTTTGAGGGATGGAGCTCTTCTGTTCCTCATAGATTCTCTGAGTTTATGCAGTTGTTACACCGGGTATTCTTTTATTTGGTTTATCAACCTCCCCACCAGTTTCGCTGCGTTTAGTAATGACATTTCGAAATGAGTGAATATCTACTCAGTTTCAAACTTCAGCAGTTTTATTGTTGCTTCCATTTTTAAGCCTTCCAATGATTTGACATTTTCAGAAACATGTTTCCTTTCCATCTTGCAAGCCAGAAGAATCCTACCTAACTGATTACTGGTTGACCACACCTTATAATTGTCAATAGGAACCAAGGAGGGTTAAAGGTGGCCGTTTAAGATAAAACGATGAGGTGGAGAGAGGCAAAAGAAGAGAAGAGGGCAGTGACCTAGTGACCTACGAATGTACTTGATTAGAAGGTGTGGTCAGAATAAATCCTCTAAAGACGCTACTAACAAAGAACACGCAAGGAGCAGAAAAATTAACCATTGAAAACTGAAGTTACATTTCTGCGCCCAGTACACTTAACTTCAAACAATGTTGATTCCTATTTGAAAAGAGAAAGTAGATCTTAAACATCTTGAGCGTAAAAGTGCTAATTTATATATATTTAAAAAAAAAATAAAAGCATTGTACCTTACTTCTAAAAATGTAGAAATCTCAAAAGCACATGTATCAGGTGCCTAAATTTCTACAAGTGGAAATCTCGAAATACGTTCCGAATTTAAAGCTAGGAGAGAAGGGTGCATCTTATAATATTTGTCGTTTAGCTTACAATGATATATTACGTGATAAATTTTTAATTAAGGTAGTGTACGAAACCCTCTTTTTTTTTTTTAAGCCAGGTGCTTTATACTTTTGCCCACTACTGTATCTGGAAAGATCTAGGGTGAGCTGCCTTGACTCTTCAAATTTGGGAGTTGTCATGAGAAACTGAGAGAAAAAAGTATTGTAGCAAATACGTATGAGTTCCAGCCACGTAAAGAAAATAAATTTATATTAAATTTATTGTTCAAGGTACCATCCCAGCATTTCCATGAGACAACCAAGGGAAACCAGGGAGACCCTCAGTCAAGATGGGCGGTCACTAGGCCCGAGTACCACGACCTTCCGAATCCATGACCTACCAACGCTCAATCAGCTGAGCTGAGACTGCTAGAATTCATGCAGTCTGGTTATATCGAAATAATTATCATCGAAAGAAATTTGGTAAATGAAAGCCAGATCAAAGGAATTAAGTGAGAAAGAGAGAGAGAGAGAGAGAGAGAGAGAGAGAGAGAAAACTAGAATATTAAATGCAAAGGAAGAAGTAGACAAAACTCTGTTTCTGTGTCATAGATCTCCAACCGCTAAACGTAAGATTATAACACTGTGTGTAAAAACGGTTTGCTAACAGGCTTCGAAAGACCATCTGAGAACAAAATAATCCAGTTATCGAAACGATATCTTAGTATAGAAGGATATTTTAAGGTCACTACATCACTTCTGCATATTTTCGCGTCGGACAGAAGAAAATCATTAGAAAAGAGACAGGAGTTTGTAAGGCTAATAGTCATCATTGCTACTGATAGGCACAAGAAAATGAAGGTTTTTGCACAGCATAAAATTCCTGTAATTTTTCTACTTATAAAGAATTATTGCGCTTACAGTATTCATTTTATAGAGGCGTAGTTCAACATTAGAAAGAAGAATGAAGTTCTAGTTGTAATATATTAAGACAGATGTTTTGACAAATTTGAGGAAAGTTAAAGATTAGTTATGATCTTTATGTAATTTGTAACTGGTATCTGTAAAGTGCATAGATGATCAAGATTTTTCCCCTCAGATGTAACAGCGATGCAACACGTGAAACTGATACTATGGACACTTTCGTGGATTCGTCATGGTACTACTTAAGGTATCTTGACGTTTCAAATGATAAACAACCATTTGACCCAGAAAAAGCTGCTAAATTCATGCCAGTGGATATTTACATAGGAGGCAAAGAACATGGTAAGTTTGTTGCTTTTTATAATTTCTTTTGTTGATTTTTAAATTGCTTTAAATAATTAACCATTTAAGATCTGACAGTGTTAAGTTATACCCACACAGTGTTAAGTTACACCCACCTTGAATTTAACTCACTTGATCTTTGCTTTGTGGGAGGATTACTGTTGTAATCTTAGTTCTTTTAATCAGTTTGAAGGTTAGGTGTGCGGGAATAAAATTGAATTTAAAGCAGTTCGAAAGTAAGAGCAATAATGTTGCTCTTTTCACCTGTGAGTATTTAAGGAAATTAAAGTTAGTAGTTTCCTTCAGTAAGAAGATACTGAGAAATCCTCTCAGAATTTGTATCGTAATAATGCATATTGTTTTAAGCACTGTGCTTTCGCGAGGATAAACTTGGTAACACGTAGTTAATTTTAGAGTTAGAGAAATACCTATGTATAAGTTAATTAGATTGCCGATAACGATAATATTTATAATTGCCGATAACGATTTATATTTGCGTAAGGATAGTGTCCCGGTGGATGAGTAGTAACGCTCGCTGCCTTGTAATCAAGGGATCCAGCTTCGATATCCTGTGGAACACAAATGGTTCGGAGCCCAGCTCATTTCATCACCTTTAAAGCCAAAAGTCATTCAACATGTACAGAAGATGGACAAAACAGTGAAAACATTTGGGAAAGATGCTCAAATATGTAGCAATACGATCTGTGGTCGCAACATTTGCTTTCAATTTCATATCCGTCTGGGAATAAACTTTTGAAATTTCGTTATACCATTCTTCAGTGGAACATGATAAAGATGAAAGAGGAATTTCAAAGTTGGAATGGAGGAAACTTCCGAGTTTTATACACCAAGCCTCTTTAGGTGCAGATACCATAATGAAAGAGGAAATTTAACTCTCTAAAACTGACCATGTTCGTTCGATGCGCCCATGTTCGGTGATTGTTTTGACTACGAAAGGTGTTATAAGTGTTACAAGTCTGTAATACGAGATATTTTAAATGTTTTATTTCGGATTCAAAAGAGATTCAAAATGGAGCTGATTGAATAAATCAACAATGTAAATAGATAGTCCATAATTTTGTAAACGAGAATGGAGCTAAATTTGAAAGATTTAACAATATGTCACAATTGTTGGTGATAGGAAAAGATTTGTATTAATTTACAACAATAGGTTAGGCAATTTTCTTTCAAAGAATTTGAGTATTTTTATTATTTAAATAATGTTGTTTTAATGAGTAGTTAATTTATGGAACTTTTATGTCATAATTTGTGTTTGCAAAACTGTTCATATAATGTATTTAGTCGAGAATAGTTGTAGACCTTCTGGTAGCGAGACAAGGAGATAGTCTATATGATTTTTAAGAATAAATTCTGACGATTAAAAACTACCCGTCTTTTCTTCATATTTGGATTGCCTAATATAAGTCTGCTGGGGTGTAACACTCCAGGACAGCATTTAAGATTAAAAGCAAACGTCTTCCCGTCCAATATCAGACGAAATCCTGGATTATCTTAAGGGACATCTTGGTTCATTTATATTCAGTCTCAGGATTGCTGAATACTTATTCCAAGATCAACGAAGACCCATTTTAAACCCACGAAGCCTATCTGCTACTGAGATTAAATAGTCTGAAAGGGGGGAAATAGTTTTTATGTGAAGATAGTTATATTTTGCTACATTAGAGATTACTACGAACATTATTATTATTGTTTTATTACAAAGATGATGACTTTCCTCTTCGTGCTTCTTAAACCAAAGTTAACATCTCAGTATAGAAACGGTGTCCTTTATAAACTGTAACTTAGTGGTGTTTTATAATATATCGGATGGTACGGATGAAAGATTGAGAACCCACTAAAGTGGACAAAGCAACCTCTATGCTGCCACTGTACCGCGTAGACGAAAACTGGTCACTGGTTGAATCTCGCTGTCACATGAACGAAGAAAGAAGAGAGAGATAAGTGTTTTTATTTTGCTTTCATAAAGAAAGCGGAATAGGTAGTAGAAAACTTGACACTAATTTATGTTTCTCCTTCATAAATAAAATTTAATTTATTTTCTGTTATTTTTTTACATAATGTTGACCACAACTATTAATTACAAATAGACATCTTATAATATCGTACATCTTAAATTTGATGTTATGTTTTTTTGTGAAGCAGGTCAGCGCTGAAGACGAGGCTGTGTTACCTTTAATGGTCAGACCCATAGCGCTGGGTCTGTCATTCCCGACAAACAACCACCTAGCACAGCTGCAGATTTCACTATCTAACCCCAGACGAGCGACTATTAAAAATCTTGAATGGGCAAGGGAACCCAGCATACTCGTATCAGAATTTGAAACGCGGCCGGGACCTAAAAATGTGCAACAGTATCTGACTGAACGAGATATCAGTAGTTTTTCCCCCAAGTTCTCAGATAGTTTGGGTCATTTCTTGACCTTTCAGGTTTAGCCAGCCGTATTCTTTTCTTCAGAGAATCCAAGCAAAACTTCTCATTCTAAGCCTGAGAAACACCATATATCGTCACTTAATCAAATTAAATCTGTGGATGAATGCACCTGAGGCTACCTACGTTCATTGCATAGAAATTGGATAATTGTTCTCTGCTGCACGGAAACCGAAACACATTCACTCGCCATGTCACTTTTTGCTACGCACGAATTGTCATGGCAGCGAAAATAAACGAAACAAATGGCGTTCTGGTAGCGTGAGATATCAGTGTTACCAAAACGTACAATAATAATAGGCACAATTTTTATAATAAATTTACTAGAAATGAAAGTCCAGGTCAAATTTAAATGCACCTCATATAATATTGCTTAGTAGCCAAAACAAATTGCTGAATCTGAACTTCATTTTTGGCTTTTAAACAACTTTGGCTGGGGCCGAACAAAGTGCTGATTAACGTAAATATTATTTATCCAAATACATCGTTGTATATTCAGAAAATAGTGTTTCTCATTGGCAAGTATTTGTGTGAGAGCTATATTAAATTAATCGTTCTCGCTTAAATTTTAAATACTGATGTATTGTCAACTTACATGAGTTCGCTTTATTGTACATCAGCCGTTCTTTGTTTGTCGAGGACTAGTCTTTGATCAACCTCCAAATTAGCATGCGGTTTAATTAAGTGTGTAATCTTTGATCACATCAATTTACCCGCGTTTTGTCCTTACCTTTCGCAACCATTTTCTGTTATGAGAGCTACTTTCGAAAGCTTAAAGATATAATCAACTTTAAAGAGATATGCTTGACATTTGACATATATGTAATAAAGATAGTAGGTTTAAGGTCTCTGTATGTTCAATGTATATAATGATTGTTATTAATATGGGTATCCAATATTAAACTCTATTTATAGTTTTAAGTTCTACAGCATTGCTTAAAAAACTTCTATTATTTCTCAGAAATATTTTCGTATGACAAATTCAAGATATTCATCAGACCCAAGTAATGAATAATATAGTAACAAGCTTTAATCATTATGTTCCTTTCCTTATAAAATACTACTACTCTCTAATTTGACTTTTATCTTTGTTTCAGCTGTGTTACATTTGTATTACGCAAGATTTTTCTCTCATTTCTTGCACTGGGCTGGCCTGTTACCTCATAGAGAACCATTTCAACGCATGTTGGTGCAAGGATTTGTGAAGGGTAGAAGTTATCGAGTGAAGGGTTCAGGAAGATATTTATCGCAAGATCAGATCGACTTTTCTGGTTGGTAGGAAGAAGTAGTTGATATTTGTTTCTAATAACTTACACTGGGTTAGAATACACTTAAAATGAAAGTTCTGTGCTGCATTCGTTATGTTACGTCCATAGAGTTTAAAACTCCACTAGAGGCAGAACCGGCGCCACCGTCTACGTGGGTTTTAATTTCCAGCGTGGCGCAAGTTGAACATTCAACTGTTTCTCTGTTTGTTTGGCAGGAATGAAACAGCGAGCCGTGCGCTGCCTGGTATTATATTATTTCTATGTGCCACTCACGATCTTTTTATGAAGAAAAGCAATTGACAGTTCGCATTAGACTTCACCTTTACTTTACTTCAACTTCACGTTAAGTTCAACACGTAAGATACAAACTATTCGTAATTAAATTCCTCAATATAAGGTATAATTTAATATAAAAATCACTTATATAAAACGTTCTTGATAAATATATTTTTGTTCTCAAAAAATATTTTTTGTTAAATTTTGAATTTTATTTATGGCCTTTAGGCATCTAAGG